>JAWQFJ010002860.1:12980-64766 GCA_034096865.1 Theodoxus fluviatilis
ACAAAACTCAACACCACTACCTTCTTGTTTCAGCACCAGTGTCAGAATGACTTGTTTATTTCAAGCTCCATTTACAAAAGTGACCAGAATTGAGGGAATGTTATCCCCTAATGTCACAGTGCAGCACCCATCATATAATATATTAGCGAGGACTAATTCCCAGCTATTTGCATGATGTCTATTGAGGTGACCTCTTGGCTATGCCACTTTCCACCAAACCTAGGAACTGTATGCACAGACATGGACAATGCAATCTTACAACAAATTATAATATCTTGTTTCCATCTTTCTCACATCACTAGACTTGCAGCAAAGTTGAGACAATAGAGTTACACAGTGACGTGCACAACATTGATTTACAAAACACATGCAGCAAATACATGTCATTCTGTTGGAAAACATCATGAGTCTTCTTGCGTATCTGTGGCTTTCGCTTCTGGCAATGAAACAGAGACATGTGCAGAACATCTCATTTTCTTGCCAGAAGCTTTGTCCATGTCACACACATGGTCCCTGGAGCTGAGAGTCACTCAGATTGCAAACACCAGTCTCACAGCTGCTTGTACCATCAAATCTGCTTGTACCATCAAATCTGCTTGTACCATCAAAGCTGCTTGTACCATCAAATCTGCTTGTACCATCAAAGCTGCTTGTACCATCAAAGCTGCTTGTACCATCAAAGCTGCTCGTACCATCAAATCTATCTACACTGTAGGCAAAATAGACCAGATTTGAAAAAGAAAGTTCACAGGTTTGACATTAGTTATTGCATTTTACCTTATAATTCAATGGCAACTCGAGTGCCTTTGAGGTGCTGTCACTAAAACCAGACAAACTGATATGCAGAAACATACACAGACACATATGACAGAAAGACAGACTTGCACATACCAGCATTGACACACAAACATGTACATGCGCACAGAGATGGACACAATGACAGACACAAAAATGCAAACACAGACATACAAATGCACAGATACAGACAAATGCACAGACCATTGGACAGAGACAGACATACCGATGGACAGACACTTATAAACCATGATATTGCAATATACACATGTATACACACACAAATACAAGCAGACAAATGTTTGCATACATACATGTGCTCACACACACACACACACACACATACACACACACACACACACACACACACACACACACACACATATCAATACTAAAACTAATACACATACATACACTCACGCAAACATACATGTAGACACAAATACAACCAGGAACACAAATGCAAAGGTAGAGACACAGGCACAGACAGACTGTCAGACAGGAGGACAGACCACACACACACACTTGTACATACACACACTCTTACACACACACAGACTTGTACATACACACACTCTTACATACACACACATACACACACATACACACTCACACACACATATATGCACACATATACACACACACACAAATACAAAAACATGCACACACATACACACACACACATATACATGCACACATATACACACACACACAAATACAAAAACATGCACACAAACACACACACACACACACACACACACACACACACACACACACACACACACAAACACACACACACACTTGTATCAGACAGGTTCTGCAGCAATGCCAGGCAGACTACTGAACGGCAGAGTTCAGCTGAGGCAGTAGCAGGAGCCGAGGCGTGGGAACCAGAGTCGAGTCAACAGACGAGAGAGTCCAACCAGCAGCATGAGCACGGTGATGGTAACCATGACGATGACGTAGTGGCTGATGGACATTCCAATCTCCAGCCAGCTGCCCGAGTCTCGCACCAGGAAAAAGAAATGCTGAAAGTAGACATGGACAGTGGAGATGTGTGTGTGTGTGTGTGTGTGTGTGTGTGTGTGTGTGTGTGTGTGTGTGTGTGTGTGTGTGTGTGTGAGAGAGAGAGAGAGTCATAAGAAGGTGATGCAGCTGGATCGGGCATGCCATCTGAAGAGGGCACGACAGCATCAGGCAGACAGCCCTCCACTGGGCACCAGAAGGAAAACCAAAGAGAGTAAGACCCAAGAACGCCTAGTGGCGATTGGTGGAGGGAGAACTCAGGACTCTGAAGAACACCTGGAACAGCATTCAGGAGCTGGCCCAGAACAGACAGGAGTAGTAAGCTTTGTTGCTGCCCTACATACTGCTGGACATACGAGGCAGTAAGCAAAGTAAAAGTACAGTACAGTACAGTACAGTACAGCACAGTAAGGACATGATTCAAAGTTTAGACTAGCCACAGTCTATCACCGCCACAAATATGAATAAAGAATCTTAATTAATTAAATAACAGTAACAGGAGTAGAAAAGCAAATGAGGTACCAAGATGCATAAGGAGATGTAAAGGTGGAAACAGGCACCAGATAAACATAGGAGATGGATGTAGCAGATGGATGTAGCAGATGGGTGTAGCAGATGAATGTAGCAGATGGATGTAGCAGATGGATGTAGCAGATGGATGTAGCAGATGGATGTAGCAGATGGGTGTAGCAGATGAATGTAGCAGATGGATGTTTCAGATGGATGTAGCAGATGGATGTAGCAGATGGGTGTAGCAGATGGATGTAGCAGATGGATGTAGCAGATGGATATAGCAGATGGATGTAGCAGACGGATGTAGCAGATGGATGTAGCAGACGGATGTAGCAGACGGATGTAGCAGATAAATGTATCAAAAGGGCAGCAAAAGCATGCTGTTCCCCCGGACTGAATAACTCCACCCACCAGTCCCATGAAGTCGGTCATGAGGAAGACCAGGAGGAAGATGGACATCATGGGCACGCGGGTCACCACGGTGACGCCTTGGAAGCCACAGGTCACCAGGATGAATGGAATCATGTTCTGTGGAGGGAGCACAGAGAGGGTTAACAGGCTGGTCTCCTTTCTGCACTAGAGATCAAAACAGGAAACCTAATTGCACTTATTAACATTGTTTAAAAAAAGCATCAAAATAGTAGGTGAAATCAATTCTAGTTATGGAAAATGAATATAAACCTGAGACATCAGTAAGTCCTCAGACGGATAGCGTCTACCAAAGTATGTATATATATACCTTGACATGATGATATGTATTTCCACATGCACAACGATGACAAAGCCCGAAGTCTCACCTTGATCATAATCAGGAACCCCATGACAAAGCCCAAAGTCTCACCTTGATCATAATCAGGAACCCCATGACAAAGGGGCTGAATACTGACATGATATGTATTTCCACATGCACAATGATCACAAAGCCCGAAGTCTCACCTTGATCATGATCAGGAACCCCATCACAAAGCCCAAAGTCTCACCTTGATCATGATCAGGAAGCCCATCACAAAGCACAAAGTCTCACCTTGATCATAATCAGGAACCCCATCACAAAGCCCAAAGTCTCACCTTGATCATGATCAGGAAGCCCATCACAAAGGGGCTGAATACTGAGACAAACGGCAGCACAGAGGACGGGTTGAAACTGAAAGGAATAGAAGTATGCAGATCATGAAACACTGACTAGCAGGCATGTATTTGGTGTCAGTCAAAGTAATGCAGGTGTGCAACGCTAATGTTGCAAACCGCCAGATTCATAAGCTCTTCAAGGTGTGTGTGTGCATTTGTGTGTGTGTGTGCGTGTGTGCATATGTGTGTGTGTGCATTCGTGTGTGTGTGTGTGTGCATATGCATATGTGTGCATATGCATATGTGTGCATACGTGTGTGTGTGTGTGCATACGTGCATACGTGTGTGTGTGTGTGTGTGCATGTACATTGTGTGTGTGTGTGCATACACACATGTGTGTGTGTGCATGCATACATGTGTGTGTGTGCATGCCTGTGTGTGCATGTCTGTGTGTGCATACATGCATGTGTGTGTGTGTGTGTGTGTGTGTGTGTGCATGCCTGTGTGCATGCCTGTGTGTGTGTGTGTGTGTGTGTGTGTGTGTGTGTGTGTGTGCGTGCGTGTGCCTGTGTGTGTGTGTGTGTGTGTGCCTGTGTGTATGCCTGCCTGTGTGTGTGTGTGTGCCTGTGTGTATGACTGCCTGTGTGTGTGCACGTACCTGTGTGTATGCATACATCCTCACCTGTTGATGCTGGCGATGTTCCCAGTCCCAAAGAAGCCAATCAGCAGCAGGTAGACCTGATGCAGTCAAGGTGGACACTGGTCATCATCACTTGTCAGTTCCCTCAGGAGGAAACAGATCCAACTTCATCCTCCACAGACACCCTTAACTTCATGCATAGGCCTCCCCCACCCCACCCTACCCTCACCCCCGTATGGGTTACTTTATTTTATAGCTTACTAAATTCATTTGCACATTGTATGAATTTCAGATACTTTGGTTGAGAAATGAAAATTCTGGGATAGATTAACCACTCTGATTTGAGCTTATGTTTATAAGTAGAACTTCCTGCATTGAAATGATTTTTTTAATTTACCTTGTAAGTTTTCCTAATGCATATTTACAAAAGTGATTTTGAAAAGTATGGCATACATCTGTTAGTTTATCTTTTTCCTTTCTTACTTTGCAGGTCACCTGCAGAAGTCTAAAATTGTGGCACAGGAGTGACATGTTTCTCAAAGTATTTTCTCTCACACAACTGAAAATGTCAAAGACTGGCAGAGATGGATTTTACCTTTAGTAACTTTCTCAGTTATTGACTGAGATAATATCAAAATATCAGCACTTTTAAAATCAGACAGTGGCAGGCCTGCACAACTCCAACCTACACACATTGGGTCTGTGGTTTGCCCCGGGCCTACCCCGTCACGGCCCACTTCCACCATGCACAGATGACAATCAATGAGACCAACAGAACATGGGAACGCAAAGGCCCACGGGAAATGAGGATCATAAAACATTCATGCAAGGTTTGGCAAAGGGACCATGCAAACCCAGGTGTGTGCCACCAGCCGCTCGCTTTTCCTTTGAAACTGGATACCAAGGCCCTGACTGCCCTGGCTGCTTTCCTCTTTGAATGCTATGTCACTAGTAATATGCCGTACCAAATAAAGGTAATGGCATGCTTTTTTCCCTTGGTGTTCACTATCTCACCTTCCTTAACCCTCTTTTTTGTTAATAGATGGATACTCCTTCAATGGCTTTTTCTTCCCAGCTGCAATTTTATGACCAGCAGCCCTCTTGTTGTCCTTTCTGACTGCAATGTTAACCACTGACCCCTTCCCTTTTCTAGGTCATGTCCTCCCATGTGCAATCTCCCCACCAGTGGCGCACTCCCATTCTATCCCCTACAGACCGACTTTGACGTCAGCCATGGCAGGATTCCTGTCGCTCCCAGTGCAAACAGGGAACCCTGCTTTGCTACACTCATCTCTGCGTCTGCAATTCCATCCCAAGTGACTCTTTATCTTCCCCACACTTGAGATTTTGATGCCACCTGTGACATACATGTACATGTATTTCCTATTGGTCCCTGTCATTTTTCTTGTGACTGCAATTGTTACTTGAGGAATATTCTACATGCCAGAAATTTCATCAACATTGGTTGGCTGGTTGGTTGGTTGGTTGGTTGGTTGGTTGGTGGGTGGGTGGGGTTGGGTGGGTGGGTGGGTGGGTGGATTGATTGACTGACTGACTGATTGATTGATTGGACGAAGCTTTATGGCCTATCAGCCTTTAAAGGCTTTTTCAAGGCTAATTAAATCAAAAACAACTTTTTTTAACTTATAATTTGCAATAATAACTGGAAATGTTGTTTTTAAAAATATCACATATATCACAGAATTTTCAGAGAGAGAAATATGAGAAAAGAGATGTCTGAGGGCAGAGTCTGGGGCATTCACCAGACTGTGCCTCACAGTAAGCCCACACTGAAAGACAAGACCAACATTTTCCTCTCCCACTTCAAACTTTGATGTCAGTCATGACCAGTTTTTCTATTGATCTCAATCCAAACAGTGACCCATTTCTTTTCTCGTCTGGTTGCAATGTTATCCACAGACTTTTCTTGTCTGGTTGCAATGTTATCCCCAGACTTTTCTTGACATTAGCAGTCTCACTAACATTGACTTTTTTGCCCACACTTCACGTTTCCACGACAACCACGGCCCCACTTCTACTGATCCAAATCCAAACAAAGACCCTTCCTTCCTCCCTTTGCTCCTGCAACTGCACCACCACTGCCAGGGCAGTCACCACGGATCACACCCCTCCTGATGACCTTTCCTTCTCTCCACTGTGACCTTTCCTTCTCTCCACTGTGACCTTTCCTTCTCTCCACTGTGACCTTTCCTTCTCTCCACTGTGACCTTTCCTTCTCTCCACTGTGACCTTTCCTTCTCTCCACTGTGACCTTTCCTTCTCTCCACTGTGACCTTTCCTTCTCTCCCCTGTGACCTTTCCTTCTCTCCTTTGTGACCTTTCCTTCTCTCCACTGTGACCTTTCCTTCTCTCCTTTGTGACCTTTCCTTCTCTCCACTGTGACCTCTCCTTCTCTCCACTGTGACCTTTCCTTCTCTTCACTGTGACCTTTCCTTCTTTCCACTGTGACCTTTCCTTCTCTCCACTGTGACCTTTCCTTCTCTCCACTGTGACCTTTCCTTCTCTCCACTGTGACCTCTCCTTCTCTCCACTGTGACCTTTCCTTCTCTCCACTGTGACCTCTCCTTCTCTCCACTGTGACCTCTCCTCTCCACTGTGACCTTTCCTTCTCTCCCCTGATGGCCCCTCCTTCTCTCCCCTGTGACCTTTCCTTCTCTCCCCTGTGACCTTTCCTTCTCTCCACTGTGACCTTTCCTTCTCTCCCCTGTGACCTTTCCTTCTCTCCTCATGTGACCTTTCCTTCTTTCCCCTGTGACCTTTCCTTCTCTCCCCTGTGACCTTTCCTTCTCTCCTTTGTGACCTTTCCTTCTCTTCCCTGTGACCTTTCCTTCTCTCCTTTGTGACCTTTCCTTCTCTCCCCTGTGACCTTTCCTTCTCTCCCCTGTGACCTTTCCTTCTCTCCTCATGTGACCTTTCCTTCTCTCCCCTGTGAACTTTCCTTCTCTCCCCTGTGACCTTTCCTTCTCTCCACTGTGACCTCTCCTCTCCACTGTGACCTTTCCTTCTCTCACCTGTGACCTTTCCTTCCCTCCCGTGACCTTTCCTTCTCTCCCCTGTGACCTCTCCTTCTCTCCACTGTGACCTCTCCTTCTCTCCCCTGTGACCTTTCCTTCTCTCCACTGTGACCTTTCCTTCTCTCCACTGTGACCGACAGAATGGCAGTGACTCACTTCTTTCTTTTTTCAATAATGAATCCACTTCTTTATCAAAAAGGAAAAAATCAAGGTATAAGGGGTGGTGGTGGTGTGTGTGTGGGGGGGGGGGGGGGGGGGGTGAGCTGGGGGGTGAGGGATGGGATGTGAATGTAAACTCCTCTGCATGAAAGTATTTCTATGAAAGCCGCAACAACAACAAAATCAAATGAAAAAGGAAACATCTGCAGCTAAGAGGTCCAATGCAGGAAAAGTTTGCAAGCCTCAGCAGCAGGCAAGGCCACACCAAGGATACAACAAAGAGGCCGCGGCGAAGGTCAGACAGCTGCAGCTCTCTCCACAGCCATCCCTTGTCCAGTCGGGGCCCCGTCTCCCGGAAGTCCACCGACGTCAGCTTCACCTGAGGCACATGACAATGATGGTGGTGATGATGATGGTGATGATGATGATGATGATGGAGATGATGATGGTGATGATGATGGTGACGATGATGGTGACGATGATGATGGTGATGATGATGGTGATGATGCTGGTGATGATGATGGTGATGATAATGGTGATGATAATGGTGACGACGACAACGATGATGATGATGATGATGATGATGATGATGATGATGATGATGATGATGATGATGATGATAAGGAAGATGACAACAACTATGATGAAGTTGACAACATCAGAGACAACGCTCATGACAGCAGTGATGATAATGGTTTGAGCAACTCTTAATCAAAATGCAACAAATGAGTCAATAACAAATCCCTCCCATGACTTGATGAGCTCAGGCATTTGCACATGTAAATGGGTGCAATATTCCTTCCAGCAGCCAGCACATCTTTGTGAGCAGCAAGGGAACAAACAACAACAACACAAGAAGGGCAAAGCCCATACGACTCACATGCTTGACCTTGACCTTTATATGACCTTGACCTTCAGGTGACCTTCAAGGTCAAGGTCAAACAACTAAACCTACCAATGACATCATACACAAAGAAATGCTTTACACATTTTTCCTACCAAAATACATGTGACCTTGACCCAAGGTCAAGGTCATCCAAGGTCATGCAACACAAAGCTGTTAATTCAAGACATAGGAAGCACAATGGTGCTTATTGGCACTTTCTACCATGAGATATAGTCACTTTTAGTGGTTCACTACCCCATTTTGGTCACATTTCATAAGGGTCAAAGTGACCTTGACCTTGATGATATGTGACCAAATGTGTCTCATGATGAAAGTATAACATGTGCCCCACATAATTATTAAGTTTGAAACAGTTATCTTCCATAGTTCAGGGTCAAGGTCACTTCAAAATATGTATACAATCCAACTTTGAAGAGCTCCTGTGACCTTGACCTTGAAGCAAGGTCAACCAAACTGGTATCAAAAGATAGGGCTTGCTTTGACCTATATACCACTTGTAGCTAAGGTCGCCATTCTCAATAACGTGTGAGAAAATTGGGAAAATGTGAAAAATGACTGTTTTTGAGACCACATTTATGGCTCCTGTGACCTTGACCTTGAAGCAAGGTCAAGTCACTATGTATGTTTTTTGAGGCCTTGTCATCATACACCATCATGCCACATTTGGTGTTGATAGACTTAATAGTCTCCGAGAAAAATCCAACGTTTAAGTTTTTTACGGACGGACGGACGGACGGACGGACGGACGCCCGGACGGACGGACGACACGGCTCAGTACATAGACTCACTTTTGCTTCGCATGTGAGTCAAAAACCACCAAAGCAGTAGAGGGGTGTCCTAAAGGATACTGCTACGCAACCTGTTGCGCGATGGGATGGTGGAATACTCTATCGCCACCCAGGAAAACATGACACAGCTCAGCGCCAGAATAAACAGCACCTCATAGCTAAAGCAGGTCAAGGCAACAGCAACAACGGCAACAACTTTTCATTCGAATAAATAAACCATCAGCTCATATCAAAGTGATGATTATTGATATCAAAACAAACCGATGCAAGTCAAGGCAGGATATCACTCTACTACATTGTACAACCATGTACCAACTCATGCACATATTTCAACTGTTGATAATGCTACTTTCACAATATAGGAAGTGGAAAACATTGTAAATTTACTCTTTTTTTCTCTCTGCTTTGCTTTGTCTACAACACTCTTAACACATCTGTGAGGAGGCTCCTTACTTTAGCCCAGGAATGGATCTCACCTGATGCCAGGTTACTGCCTTCACAACTGGCATCACATTAAACTCAAGATATATTTCTTCATCAAATGACAACATGAGATCTCATACTACTGCATTACCTCAGCAAAATACAAAATGGTCCCTGTTGCACAAGCACTACTCTGCAATGGCATTCTTTGTTCTGTGCCTCCATCTCATGGAAGGATACGTGATGGAGAGAAGAAGGTATGGAGACAGGAGGGCCAGGGTGAGACTCAGCAGCCTCAGGGGCAGCTTGGTGGAGGAGTGGAGGACTGGCACGGGGGCGGTCACTGCAACGCAGGGGGAAGGCAGGCAGCACTGCAGAGGTGCAGGTCAGTGGTCAGGAGGCCTACTCCACTCTGACCGCCCTCCACACTGCTGCCTGCAAAGCCCTACCAGTGCAGCAGTCGCCAGGCATGACTGGCAATGAGCCCCAGGCTCCAGCACCTCCCAGCATGCCATGCAGATCAACACACTGAGTGTGGACTACAGCGAAGATTATGTGAGGAGTAAGGAGCAAGAAAAATTTGCAAAGGTTGTCCTTCCTGACAAACTACAAGGCAGAACTAAAATCTTGACTTTTCTGGCCAAGACCAACTGATGTGGGGCCTAGAGCGTGCCCATGCTGCCTGAACCTTTTGCACAATATAAGAAAACATACATGCACACTTTCTCTTGACTCCTCAAAATCTTTTTTTTCCTCTTTTTTTTTGACTCCTCAGTCATCACAGCACTCTTTGAAAGGGAGTTTTTCATTTTCCACAACCACTCTTGACAAAATCTCAAGGTCATGCTTTTACCTTCCTCAAGGTCACACGGTTTTCTTTGTACAGCTTGTTCTTTGACTTCACTACAGGTCATCCTTAGACCTTTCTCAAGCTCATTCCTTGACCTTGTTCAAAATTATTCCTTAACCCTTCTCAATGTCTTCAATAGACTTGTCTCAAGATCACTATTCAATTTAGCTCAAGGAGACCTTTTGACCCTTCCCAAGGCAGTGCGGTGCCCTTACCGAGACTGAGCCAGCTGAGGACGTTGCAGAAGAAGGGGACTCCTTGTCGCGCCTCCACTCGGCTGACCGTCCACATCTTCACCAGCAACACACACGCCAGCAGCCCGCCCTGGACAGCAGACAGGGACAGAGACGTGGTATGGAGGCCAAGATTACAGGTACGATGGTGTGGCACTGATTTCGGCTTCACAAACTGTGAGATATCTCAATTAAATTATTTTGGTGTAAAAAGGAAGGAGATATATAGGATCAGACGCTTTAGCATGTCAAGAAGAAAAGGATATGTGTACACAGTTCATGAAAGCTTTCTTCTTCTTATGACTTTCTACTGCACTGCTCCTTTTCAAGCAAAGTTTTTATACTAAGTGTCTTTTGTTTGGTTTGGCATGTGCATGCACATTTGTGTGTTAGTGTATGTGGTATGTTTGTGTGTGAGTGTGTGTGTGTGTGGTGTTAGTGTGAATGTGAATGTGTGTGCATGCAAGTGTGCATGCATGTGTGCATGCATGTGTGAATTTGTGTGTGTATGTGTGTGTGCATCCATGCATGTTGCCCATATCTCAATCTGTGTGTGGGCTGCCTTCCTTCATTTGCCAATAAAAGTTTGAACCAATCAGTACTGGCATTGTCAGGGATACTTTTTTTTTCAAATGCAAAGGCAAAAACTTCACAACACGACAAAAGTGTCACTCACCTGAATACTGAATATCAAGGTTTGTTTCTTGCTGGTGATGCCTAGCATGCGGAGTCTGCAAGTAAAGGAATTGCTCTATCATTATTTTACCCACTTTATTACCTTTATGCATACTCTTCCAATTCAAATCCAAGCCAAACCACTGACATTTACTACAGAGGGCAGCACTGAGCAGAGTAATCAG
Organism: Theodoxus fluviatilis; assembly: GCA_034096865.1. Taxonomy (NCBI): domain Eukaryota; kingdom Metazoa; phylum Mollusca; class Gastropoda; order Cycloneritida; family Neritidae; genus Theodoxus; species Theodoxus fluviatilis. The sequence continues at coordinate 24,278 of JAWQFJ010002860.1, forward strand.
AGGTTTGCAGTGAGAACAGAAATAATTCAATGACCCATATGAAGTTAGAATAACTCTCATTTTTGTAGAAATCAACCCAGCTTAACTTTGAATGTTTATTAGGATTTGGGCAAAGGGAAAGTAAAGAATTTATTGAACGCCCCAGAATTTCAGCCCACTAGTCAGCATTCAGTAACTCCCTTGACTACACACTTAAACTCCTGTCTGCCATGAACAGCAACAGCTTCAATATCATACACAGAAAAAAGACTACACACACACGCACATGCACACACACATATCATCTTCAACTGACCTGCAGGCAATGACGAAGACCAGGGCAAGGCAGACAATCCCTCCGAAGAACCTGCGGAAACAAGCAAACTTTATTCTGGCGACTGGCATCAGGTTCTGTGGTGCACTTACATGATTGACTCAAACACAGATCCCTGCACCATATCTAAACATCAATCTGGATTTCAATTGTGAAACGACCTGTAATTTTGTTGACTGAAAAAGCCATTACAACTATAGAAATGACAGCAGTCCAGTGCAGAGAGAACAACTCTCAAGAAATGGTTACATGGGTCATTTCATGGAGTCGCCACCCCATCAGTACTCTATCAACTGTGTCCACTGCATTCACTTCAAGAGGAACAAGGAACTCTACTGGATGATTGTTACAAGGAATTACAAGGTAAAAGCCAGGTCTACAGTGCACAGTTTCACTGACACAAGGGAGCAATGGTCGAGGCAGTTCCAACTCAGAGGCAAGGCTGGTGGCGTGTGTCAGAGTACTTGTACAGGGAGGATGTTCCAAAGGAAACTTCAGATGCCGGGGGACGGACAAGGGTACTCACACCAGAGAGTAGTGGGTGGTGCCGCCCACCACGGGCAGCAGGGGAAAGACAGCCAGCGCCACACAGCTGCCAGTCCAGCACCAGGCCTCCACCTGTCTCACACACACACACACACTGCAATGCAGTCACCTCCTGTGCTGACCTGACACTGGTGATCACCATGATGACCGTGATGATGATGATGATGATGATGTTGATGATGATGATGATGATGATGATGATGACGATGACGATGAGGCAGTAAAAATGACAGTGGCAAATGGTGACAATGGCAACAAAGGTATTGCTGCTGCTGCTGCTGATGATGATGATGACAATGATTACTGACTGATGACTGACTGACTGACTGACTGACTGACCGACCGACTGGCTGGCTGCGTGAATGAGGCTTTAGGGCCTTATCAGTGCCTGTAGTTATGTGAGGCCACTGACTATGAAGATCACCAGAGCTGGTTACCAGGTTAGTGTAGGAGCAAATCAAGGCACAATTTCTCCCATTATTTGCCTTTTACAAATCTCATACGGAGACTTGGTGGGTCTTTTCTTACCACAACCCTCAGGACACTGATGACAACAAAAACCATTATGACTTATGATAGTACATAAGAATAAGATAATAATTTACATACACCCCTATGAATTATTCTAGATGTAGATGACAGCCGTGATAAAACTGTAACAAATAATGCAACCAGGAATATTTAAAACAAAGTATGAAATAAAACAACTCAAACATTATGAACATCTTCATGTATTAGTCCTTGAAGAGACTCCCCCAAAACAGAGAATGATGTTGATCCAATCAACACAATCCTCATCACCAGACTACAGTTGCTCTCCTAAATTAAACAAATATTTTGATTTTCAAGTTCTCAAAAAATGAACATGAAATCTTAGATTATGTTAACCCTTACCCTGGCATCATAGCTGGGACTGTTTGGTCTGTCAGAGCTGCTACAAAAAAGCTATATTTGCAGGACAAGACACCTATGCTTTTCTTTTGTACATGCCCTTTTTAACTATTCAACAAAATATGGCAAAACCTATATCAGAAGTACTCACTACTGTATATAGAATACATGCACGTATTTGTTGTTAGAACATTTTAATGCTGAAATTTTAGGGTAATTTTTTAAGCACATTTAAAATGACAATTTTACATAATTCAATGTATGATAACAAAAAAATTGGTATATTAGCAGAAGAAAAGCATTATGAAATGTCATATTAAAATTCCTTCAGTAACTGACAACTATGAAAAGAACAAAAATTAAGTTATTCTATCTAAATCTTTTTAATTTCTGGATTGTTGGTGTAATCTAAAACTAGTGGGGAGTAAAAACCATACATGCAGAAACTCCTACTGTGCATTGCCCCATTCATATCTCAAACAAGAAGGGCAAAGCCCATACGACTCACATGCTTGACCTTTACATGACCTTGACCTTCAGGTGACCTTCAAGGTCAAGGTTTAAAAAAAACTAAACCTAGCAATGACATCATACACTAAGAACCGCTTTACACATTTTTCCTACCAAAATACATGTGACCTTGACCCAAGGTCAAGGTCATCCAAGGTCATGCAACACAAAGCTGTTAATTCAAGACATAGGAAGCACAATGGTGTGTATTGGCACTTTCTACCATGAGATATGGTCACTTTTAGTGGTTCACTACCCCATTTTGGTCACATTTCATAAGGGTCAAAGTGACCTTGACCTTGATGATATGTAACCAAATGTGTTTCATGATGAAAGTATAACATGTGCCCCACATAATTATTAAGTTTGAAACAGTTATCTTCCATAGTTCAGGGTCAAGGTCTCTTCAAAATATGTATACAATCCAACTTTGAAGAGCTCCTGTGACCTTGACCTTGAAGCAAGGTCAACCAAACTGGTATCAAAAGATAGGGCTTACTTTGCCCTATATACCATATATAGGTGAGGTATCCAATCTCAAAAACTTCAGAGAAATTGAGAAAATGTGAAAAATGGCTGTTTTTTAGACAACATTTATGGCCCCTGCGACCTTGACCTTGAAGCAAGGTCAAGTCACTATGTATGTTTTTTGAGGCCTTGTCATCATACACCATCATGCCACATTTGGTATTGATAGACTTAATAGTCTCTGAGAAAAATCCAACGTTAAAGTTTTCGGACGCCCGGACGCCCGGACAGACGAAACGGGTGAGTACATAGACTCACTTTTGCTTCGCATGTGAGTGAAAAAGAGAGAGAGAAATGACTGATTGTATATGTGCTGAAATCAAAATAGGCTAGAAATCAAGCTAAATCTTCCATAAAACTTTGATACTATGGAATAATATGTTACCAAAATATCACTAAGTAAAATACACCTGTTATGAAGACTAATGAAACTACACATGATGGCTCACCTGCAAGTCAAATGTCCTAAAAGATACAATAAATACAGAAAAGGTTACTCCAGCTGAAACAGGAGAGACACAATAAATGACATGCAAACAACAAGAATCAGTGAATGAGAATGAAATTCTCAAAGTCATTGACCAGCCTGAGAAGTGGCAGGAACACCAGCACTTATTGGAAGTGGAAGAGACACCAGCACCTATTGGAAGTGGAAGAGACACCAGCACTTATTGGAAGTGGAAGAGACACCAGCACTTATTGGAAGTGGAAGAGACACCAGCACTTATTGGAAGTGGAAGAGACACCAGCACTTATTGGAAGTGGAAGAGACACCAGCACTTATTGGAAGTGGAAGAGACACCAGCACTTATTGGAAGTGGAAGAGACACCAGCACTTATTGGAAGTGGAAGAGACACCAGCACTTATTGGAAGTGGAAGAGACACCAGCACTTATTGGAAGTGGAAGAGACACCAGCACTTATTGGAAGTGGAAGAGACACCAGCACTTATTGGAAGTGGAAGAGACACCAGCACTTATTGGAAGTGGAAGAGACACCAGCACTTATTGGAAGTGGAAGAGACACCAGCACTTATTGGAAGTGGAAGAGACACCAGCACTTATTGGAAGTGGAAGAGACACCAGCACTTATTGGAAGTGGAAGAGACATCAGCACTTATTGGAAGTGGAAGAGACACCAGCACTTATTGGAAGTGGAAGAGACACCAGCACTTATTGGAAGTGGAAGAGACACCAGCACTTATTGGAAGTGGAAGAGACACCAGCACTTATTGGAAGTGGAAGAGACACCAGCACTTATTGGAAGTGGAAGAGACACCAGCACTTATTGGAAGTGGAAGAGACACCAGCACTTATTGGAAGTGGAAGAGACACCAGCACTTATTGGAAGTGGAAGAGACACCAGCACTTATTGGAAGTGGAAGAGACACCAGCACTTATTGGAAGTGGAAGAGACACCAGCACTTATTGGAAGTGGAAGAGACACCAGCACTTATTGGAAGTGGAAGAGACACCAGCACTTATTGGAAGTGGAAGAGACACCAGCACTTATTGGAAGTGGAAGAGACACCAGCACTTATTGGAAGTGGAAGAGACACCAGCACTTATTGGAAGTGGAAGAGACACCAGCACTTATTGGAAGTGGAAGAGACACCAGCACTTATTGGAAGTGGAAGAGACACCAGCACTTATTGGAAGTGGAAGAGACACCAGCACTTATTGGAAGTGGAAGAGACACCAGCACTTATTGGAAGTGGAAGAGACACCAGCACTTATTGGAAGTGGAAGAGACACCAGCACTTATTGGAAGTGGAAGAGACACCAGCACTTATTGGAAGTGGAAGAGACACCAGCACTTATTGGAAGTGGAAGAGACACCAGCACTTATTGGAAGTGGAAGAGACACCAGCACTTATTGGAAGTGGAAGAGACACCAGCACTTATTGGAAGTGGAAGAGACACCAGCACTTATTGGAAGTGGAAGAGACACCAGCACTTATTGGAAGTGGAAGAGACACCAGCACTTATTGGAAGTGGAAGAGACACCAGCACCTATTGGAAGTGGAAGAGACACCAGCACTTATTGGAAGTGGAAGAGACACCAGCACTTATTGGAAGTGGAAGAGACACCAGCACTTATTGGAAGTGGAAGAGACACCAGCACTTATTGGAAGTGGAAGAGACACCAGCACTTATTGGAAGTGGAAGAGACACCAGCACTTATTGGAAGTGGAAGAGACACCAGCACTTATTGGAAGTGGAAGAGACACCAGCACCTATTGGAAGTGGAAGAGACACCAGCACTTATTGGAAGTGGAAGAGACACCAGCACCTATTGGAAGTGGAAGAGACACCAGCACTTATTGGAAGTGGAAGAGACACCAGCACTTATTGGAAGTGGAAGAGACACCAGCACTTATTGGAAGTGGAAGAGACACCAGCACTTATTGGAAGTGGAAGAGACACCAGCACTTATTGGAAGTGGAAGAGACACCAGCACTTATTGGAAGTGGAAGAGACACCAGCACTTATTGGAAGTGGAAGAGACACCAGCACTTATTGGAAGTGGAAGAGACACCAGCACTTATTGGAAGTGGAAGAGACACCAGCACCTATTGGAAGTGGAAGAGACACCAGCACTTATTGGAAGTGGAAGAGACACCAGCACTTATTGGAAGTGGAAGAGACACAGCACCTTATTGGAAGTGGAAGAGACACCAGCACTTATTGGAAGTGGAAGAGACACCAGCACTTATTGGAAGTGGAAGAGACACCAGCACTTATTGGAAGTGGAAGAGACACCAGCACTTATTGGAAGTGGAAGAGACACCAGCACTTATTGGAAGTGGAAGAGACACCAGCACTTATTGGAAGTGGAAGAGACACCAGCACTTATTGGAAGTGGAAGAGACACCAGCACTTATTGGAAGTGGAAGAGACACCAGCACTTATTGGAAGTGGAAGAGACACCAGCACTTATTGGAAGTGGAAGAGACACCAGCACTTATTGGAAGTGGAGGGGGCATCCCTCTGAAGTGAAGTCTTGTAGTTGCAGTCCATCTAGGTAAGCAGCAAAGCAGCATGGCACACAGAGCGCAACTTCACAGACACTGCACATGAAGATCTTTCTGGATGAGGCCTGTTGTGATCACCAATACAATAAAAATGTTCTTTTCGTCTCGCATGACAGGTTCCAACTTGTGCACCCATGAGTGGGGAGATGGGTCGACGACTTTCATTTTTCATGAAGTGTACCTGTTTGTCTCATTCACCAACAGATCAAACATTTTGTCACTGAAAACAGGTTGAAGAGGTCCAGCGAGCTTGGGTTGTCTGGCTCTGTATTGTGTAATGCAACTCCACCAGTGAAGGCAGACCCGAGCTGTTTGTCTGGTCGTTCCTATCCTTCAGTCAAGCCGTTCCCAAGTCGCAGTCGGTGTTTGATGGCTGTATGAAGGCTCTTTCACCGACATGACTTCTCAGAATGTCCTCCTGACTACCTCCCCTTCTTCATCACCTGAGTATAGAGAATCCTTGCTGAAACTTGATGTAAACAAAGCAGCCATTTCTCTTGCTCTCTGTCTCTAGGGTCTCTTCAGTCTGACTCATGCGTAAATGAATGTACGAAAATCTGCAAATCTTTATCTTCACTACAAATTTAGCCAGCCATGTGTAGCCATGCCAATCTGAAAGGCAGCCAGATACAACCAGCCAGGCACAACCAGTGAAGTACAACCAGCCAGGCACAAAGCCCTTGAAAATTGAAAGTTATATGCCGTCTCCTTGGTGATGATTCTAAATCTGGAATCCATACACTCACCCAAGCAGATTTACAGTGTTTCTGCTTGGAGATAACCCATTTTGGGGAGCACCTTCACCCGTAGCCACTTGTATTATGGACAGGCAGAAACACTTCCTCCATAGAGTGAAAGCAAACAAAAACAATCTGCTTGGAGACCAGTTACAACAGAGATAAAAAGAGACAACCTTCATCTCTCATCACACACGGACAGGCCGCTACAAGCGCATTTGGCCCAGACCAGATCCTTGGCTCAAGCCACTACTATCGCGGTAAGGGTTAAGAGGATTGCCATATCATACATTATAACTCTACAACTGCCTTTTTTTTTAATTGTTCAGCGAGAAGCAGAATCGAACCCCCTACCTTATGGACCGAGAGTCGAGTGACATGGGGCCAGGCAGCCATGCCCACAAGGCCACAGGACAGCAGCTCTCTATGGAAAAATCCCAGCACCTGTACACAGAGACATTCACACATCCAATGGTGAGCAACTCTTCATGATTCAAATAAACATCAAGCTTGATATCTGTCTTACCCTGACCAAGTGGCAACTCGATCGATGACTTGGAGAGAGTAGGATGTAAAGTAAGGATCAAAAGAAAAACAAAACAAAAAGGAGAGAGAGAAAGAGCAGCTCTACATCTAATATATTTTTTTCTTCTCTTTCAGTCCATCTATTCAAAATGTAGCAAAATATATCCTTTCTCACCTGTAAATCTGTCTCGACAGTATTACTATTCATTCTCTCTTTACACACATAGAACATTACACATATCAAAACATTAATGTAATGACTCATGTAAGTTTGACATTCTGGATTTCTATTGCACAAATGGCACAACAATTGGGTTTCACACAAAGACAGTTCACTCCCATCCGAACCTAAGACAAGCTCTACACTTTACTTCCTCATCCTATGGATCATACTCCAGCAGAATCAACCATCACTCTGACACTCAGGGCACACACACACACACACACACACACACACACACACACACACACACACACAAACACACACACAAACACTCAGAGAGAAAAAAACCACACATACACACAAACACACACACACACAGAGAAAACACACACACACACATACACACACACACACACACACACACAGAAGAAAACACACACACACACACACACACAAACACTCACACACACTAACACAAAGAAAACACACACACACACACACACAAAACACACACACATACACACACACACACACACACACAAAGAAAACACACACACACACACACTGTCGCGTGAAAGCGACGAATGGGTGATTAATTAGTGTGAGTGAAAGTGCCTCGGTTGCGCTGTAGCGTAAGTGCTAGGAGATAGGGTTTGCTTCATCGCTAATTATAGATTACGATGGGCGGGAAATTGGTGCGCAGTGCGTCTACGGGGTTTACACACTATTTAACCCATGTCTAAATAGCGCGAAAATTAGTCGAGTGATGATTGGGAGATGGGCCAAGGGCGTGAAAATACTGTACTCTGATTGGGGATTAATCACGTGACAAAGCAAGCGTCGGATCTGATAGTGTACGACTGATCAGATCATATCCATCGTCTGGATGGGAAGGTTGAGTGAGCGTTCAACGCTATCAACCGGGGCCGCACGGGCAGCTAAAAAGCGAAGTCGGTTTGCTTTGCTGGGAATCTCTCTGCTGGTGACTTATGCTGAGTCAGTACGCGAGAGTGAGAAGAGAGAGCCTTTGTTGAGATGAGCGAAGTTTCGCTTTGGAGGCATCACGGCCTGACGAGATTTGAGGCTGATGTGGCTTAATACCCACTCTTACAAACCTACGTGTACACGTTCTATGAGCGCTGGGTTTTCCTCCTCGAGAGTTAGTTGAGAACTCTGCTTGCGCCGGCATGGGCCAGCGTCGGATCGGCGAACAACACTTCGAAAGCACGCGGAGTGCTTTTTCCTCAACGGGTGGTGAAGGCTATTGTGCGAGTACTCTCTTCCATAGTAACTACGGGAGTTACAAATTCGTTACGACTAGCAGTGGGTTATATTTCTGGGTCTAACGAATACACCGACAGACTGGTGTTTGAAGTCCACATTGTTTGTGGCCTAACCGTCAGAGTGATAGGACAGGTTAGAGGCAGGACGGTCAGAGACGCTAGCAGTGTTCACTCGCGCGGAGCGGTGAAACGCGCAGCCAACGGTTGTAGGGGAATATACAACGAAGTGGGGTGCGATGAATAAACTGATCTTCTTGTAGGATGATATTACTTCGCACTTAAACTGATGGCCGGGGGGATTCCTGCTGCTTCGGATGGACTTTCCGAAGTGTACTGACGGGTTAGCGAGCACGATGCTCGCCGTCAGTGGACACCTCTGGACAGGAGTGGAGTGAAGGAGTCTACCTGTCGCCACGACACCGGGACGCTTAGCGGCGTCTGTCTTCGCTGTACTACCGGGAACCTTCGGAGAGGAACTTTTCTTCTGGACTTGTCTAAGCATGGAGCCTAGGACAGTTGTACTTTCGACGGACTGAAAGGGTGGGAAGGGGTAGTAGGTCGTGTGCAATTTTTGATGAGGTTTGGTTTGGGGTCAGTGTAACTTGACTTGGTTGGGTCAGGTGGTTTTATGATAGGATTGGAGTGTTCTGGACTGCAAGAGGTCCGGGCTACGGAAAGGGTAAGCGAAAACCTTTTCATTCTTTCTTCGTTTGTATTTGACTTCTGTTTTATCGCTCACGGGAGCTTTGTTTGGACAGGATTGTCGTGCGATGAAAGGAGCGCGTGAGTGCTGGTTCACGCGTGTCTGATTTGCCTCTATATGTTTTTCCTTGATTGCGAGTGGTGGGCGGAAGTACGTCAGCAAAAGGGGAAGGGGGCAGAGCTAACGGGGGTTTGGGCTCATTAACATTCAGACAACGGGAAGAGTATTGTGGAGTGGCTTCGTTTTGAGTAACTTAGCTAAAGAAGACTGTAGAAGGAATGGGGAAATCTCTTATAAGAAAATTGGTATTTCTGGGTGCTCTGGGTGGTTTGGAGCGAGTTCATGGTAATTTGAGATTTAATTCAGTTTACAGCTGTTAAACAGTGAAGGGTTGTGAACTCTGCTATCTCACGGGAGTTTGTGGGGGCAGTTAGGCCTGATTGAGGTCACCCTATCTCTCGCCCGGGAGTGTGTGGGAGTATCCTACGCCTGTAGCAGAGTAAAGTACTCGTGTGCAGTGCTGGGGACTGGCAACTGCGTATGTTCTAGAGCGTCTGCGGGGTGGTTGTGTCCTCTGGGTCGCAGCATTGGGGCGTCTGCCTTCCCGTTCTCTCTCTCTAGGAGTGCGAAGTCAGCCAATGTCCCTGTGTTTGTGCTGGGTTAAGTTTTATTGGTCCTGTGAGAGGGGATAGTCCCTGGACAGTCTAGTGAGGGTAGGCTAGTCCCAGCAACTCTGTTATAAAAGCACTAAAGGAGAATCTTTCTGTGGGGATTGTATTCTTAACGTTTCGAGATTTCGGAGGAGTTTGGAGATTTCAATTTGACATTGGTTTGTTAAATGGTTCTGTAGTAAAGTTGGAGACTGGTTGTGGGTCGGAGAGTGTTTGCAACTTTGTTGTCATTGTGGAAGTGGAAGACTTTTATCTCAGTGGTGAGATTTCTCTCGTTCTTGCGGCAAGCATTAGAACGAGTGGTTGGAAGGGGTGTTTGTTTCATACCAGAACTGCATTGTGAATAAATTCCAGTTTCTGGTGATTACATGACGGAGTGAAGAGAAGTGAAGTTTTGGTTTTACACATTGTTAGTAAGTCTAGTCACCGGTGACTTAGATACTGCTTCTTTGTGTGTGGTTTTTTTCATGCTTGAATTTGTTCACTTCCATTGATGCTAGTTTTGTTGTTGTTGATTTTATTCTTGTTTCTGGTAGCGGAAGTGCCTCCATCTTGTTCCGCTGCCTGACTCTTGTTTTTGTTTTCTTTTATCTGCATTTAATCACCTGCCTGCTCTTTCCTTTGCGGCCCTGTGCAGCGAGGAAGAGTGTGTTATTGATTAAACTTGATTTGTTTATTTTCATCCTGATTCAGTGGTCATTTATTCACTTGTTTTGGTTGACATTGTTTGACGTTTGTGGTGTCCCCCCAAGGAGTGGTGGTTAGGTTTAGTTGTAAACCATTGTTTATCTTAAGGTCTCTCCTCTCTTTGACGACTACGTCGCTCATCGAGAGGGAACCTAACTTTAGCCAGTAAGGATAAACGCGACACACACACACACACACACACAAAGAAAACACACACACACACACACACACACACACACACACACACACAGAGTTGCCTACCAGGATCTCCAGTGCCAAGACAGTGGATACCACAGCAGCCAGCACCACCTGGCCGCGCTCTGCCTGCCACACCTGCATCACTCCCTGCTTCATCACCCTCCACCTGCAGCATCAGGAAAGGCCATGGGCACCGCGCTTCATGTTGCACTTCACTGATAGAAACCCATTTGTCTTACAAGTCTATTACTGCTCATGACAGCACAAACTTGAGAGAATTAGGAATACTTTACCTCAGCAGTACTTCAGCACTGCAAACACAGTGGACTGGAGGCTTTACTTTCAATCTGGACATGTCTGTGCATAAAAATCTTTTCACCTCCACCAATGAGGTTATGTTTTACAATCGGTTCGTCTTTTAGTTATTGGGCAAAATAAATAAAAATGTTCTAAACTGATTCTGATCGAATTTGGTGGAAAGTCAGGATATCATCCAATCCATTAAACTTTGGAGGTTATCTTGTTTTGAAATTACAAGGAAAAATAAAAATCCTATCACTAATCACAAAGCTGATGACATCAGACTATTGATGATGCCAGTGTATTGTTTAGCACTCAAGAGACCGCCAGCAGATGCTAAAATGAACTCAACTATACAAGTCTTAGAAGATAAATTGTGGCATCCTTGGTGGAGGTTTGCGCTCTCACTGCACTCCCCAGTGCTCGCTATGCGCTCTCACTGCACTCCCCAGTGCTCGCTATGCGCTCTCACAGCGCTCCCCAGTGCTCGCTATGCGCTCTCACTGCACTCCCCAGTGCTCGCTATGCGCTCTCACAGCACTCCCCAGTGCTCGCTATGCAACACTTTGCTCATGCGTGTTTGGTGAACAAGTGACAGACGTATTCATGAAGGTCACCTCAAGGCCACTGACCCTAAGACCATGGAACTTTCAGGCCTATTGACCTTCATGTGACCTTGAGACCTACTGACCTTGAGGTCACCTTGTACCACAGGATGACAGGCATCAGGCAGTAGAGGTAGTAGGTCCAGGGCAGGGACTGGACTGCAGGAGAGAGAGAGAGGTTTACAGCAATCTACAACCATGGTGATAGGACTGCAGGAGAGAGAGAGAGAGGTTTACAGCACCCCACACATTACAACCATGGTGATAGGACTGCAGGAGAGAGAGAGAGAGGTTTACAGCACCCCACACATTACAACCATGGTGATAGGACTGCAGGAGAGAGAGAGAGAGGATTACAGCACCCCACACATTACAACCATGGTGATAGGACTGCAGGAGAGAGAGAGAGAGGTTTACAGCACCCCACACATTACAACCATGGTGATAGGACTGCAGGAGAGAGAGAGAGGATTACAGCACCCCACACATTACAACCATGGTGATAGGACTGCAGGAGAGAGAGAGAGAGGATTACAGCACCCCACACATTACAACCATGGTGATAGGACTGCAGGAGAGAGAGAGAGAGGTTTACAGCAATCTACAACCATGGTGATAGGACTGCAGGAGAGAGAGAGAGGTTTACAGCACCCCACACATTACAACCATGGTGATAGGACTGCAGGAGAGAGAGAGAGAGAGAGAGAGAGAGAGAGAGAGAGAGAGAGAGAGAGAGAGAGAGAGAGAGAGAGAGAGAGAGAGAGAGAGGATTACAGCACCCCACACATTACAACCATGGTGATAGGACTGCAGGAGAGAGAGAGAGAGAGAGATAGAGAGAGAGAGAGAGAGACAGCAAACTACAACCATGGTGATAGGACTGCAGGAGAGAGAGAGAGAGAGAGAGAGAGAGAGAGAGAGAGAGAGAGAGAGAGAGAGAGAGAGAGAGAGAGGATTACAGCACCCCACACATTACAACCATGGTGATAGGACTGCAGGAGAGAGAGAGAGAGAGAGAGAGAGAGAGAGAGAGAGAGAGAGAGAGAGAGAGAGAGAGAGAGGATTACAGCACCCCACACATTACAACCACAGAGACTGGCTGCTTGGGACTGCCACTTATTGAGCCACTGGAAAAGGCTCTAAAAGCAAAGCATCCTGGGATTTCAATTAACCCCTTACATTGCAACACCACAGTTGAATCTGGGACAAGCTATATTCTACTGAGGTATTGAAAACTGTTGAAAACTGCAGTCATAAACTGTTCCCAATGACATTCACGCAGGATATCCGTTGTCTGACCTACACATAGCCCTTGCACACATTTACGTCACTGTGGTGTTTTTCTCCCTGAAATGTAAGCGCCATTTATTTCGCAACACGTCTACTTGTCTTAAAAAAGTGACTGCCCAGTATCATCATGTAGGCACCGCATGACAAGAACGTGTGCGTCAACTGCCTGGAGATGTACTTGGTGGGCGGAGCTGCAAGGGGTTAATTGATAACAAGGCATCCCACTGCTCTAGCCATATGCTGTACCATTATGTGTAGTCCTGCCTTGGAGTTATCCAAGACAAATCACAAAAGTGACTCTATAACTCCATCAAAGTTTGTATTGGCAGAGAATGATACTGGATATACAGCAAAATGAATGAATTTTTTTTAAGCACTTAGCATCCAAGAACATAGATAAAAAGCAACTCTGGGAAGAAAGACAACGGTTATATGTTTGTCCCAATTTTCATCTATAAAGATATCACATGTAACAGCAAACAGATTTCAAATCATGAGCTTTATCCATATTGGTTAATACACAAGAAGACATTCTCTTAGTTTGCACCCAGCTGTTGTATGTTTAAAAAGAGAGAGCAGGAAGTGCAAGAGAAAAAGACCATACAGATGAAAATATAGCAAATGTGCCTATGCACCACTTCATACAAGTGTCACTTCTGAAAGACTTGTCAAATTCAGAAAACTGAAACCCCAGATTCACTCAAGCAGTCCTCCTGTAACAAACTAGTCTCACACACTACTAAGTCTCACACACATCTGCAGACCACAAAAACACATCATTCAGAACTTCCACATCATCCACAGCAAAACATGCAAACACACAACCAAAGCCACTCAGTTGGTTCCTCACAGCTGCGAGAGGCCACTCACTGTAGAGCAGGCAGACAGTGCCAAGGCCGAAGACGGCGAAGACAAGGGGGCGGAGAATCCCCATCTCTTGGTCTTCCTTCCAGTTGGGCGCCAGCACCAGCAGCAGCACATACATCATCCAGCCCAGGAAGCCGCACACCACGCTGAACCTGCAACAGAGGGATGTGCTCCTGTCTGCATACAGCAATGGCAGAGGTTCTCCTACATTCCTTCCTTGTTGTGGTGGTAATTATCATCACTGTCATCGTTATTGTCGTTACTGTCATTGTCATCATCATCAACCCTGCCATAACTGTGTTTGGCATTGTCATCATCATCTTCATTATCATAGTCATCTTAATTGTAATCATCATCATCATCATCATCATCATCATCATCATCATCATCATCATCATCATCATCATCATCATCACCACCACCACCAATTGTTATACTTAGAGTCTTCATTTGTTGCTGTTGTCAAAGTTGTTAACAAAATTGGTGAGTTGGGATAACTGCGTCAAACGATGATTCTACAAGCCAAACAATACAAGACTCACCCCAGCAGGTAGCGGTCGTAGGTCTGGTAGTAGCTCAGCCCTCGCAGAGCAGTCTTGATCAGCTCCTCCGTCTCGGAGATCTGCAGAAACAGTGGAAGTCAGTCTTAAGAATTACCAGCATCACAACAAAGCACTGAGCATCCAACTCGCATTGGATTTGGGGGGGAAAAAAAGGGGGGGGGGGAGGGGGGGAGCTGGGCTGAAATTGGTCATGACACAACCAAACATGACACTGACATTATATTCAATGAGATCATGTGATTTTTCAGACCAACACATCATGTCTTGAAACATGTAGTGTTCAAAGAATACAAAGGTGACAACACACACGGCTGGTCAGTTTTATTTCCAGGCTTGGGCAGGGCGCAGAGGCGATGGTGACAAGGTGCATTTTCCTGTGTAGTTAATGATGTAACATTTGCAAATACATCAGTGTGATAAAATTAATAACTGTATTGTTGCTAAGAAAAAAAAATATTTAAGTAAATAGCTTTCTTGGTTGTTGAACATTTCCAAAAGAGAAAACACAACATAGACCCTTTGTCAAATCTGTAACTGTTTCTTACTCTACAATTAACAGAACCAGTACAATGTGATTATGCTTTCAACATAGAATTCAACTTACACAATCAATGATCATCATGATAAAAATCACTCTTGAACTTCCATTGTTGTGAACTAATTCATTTGCCTTCAAGAATTAATAAATTAGAATAAAAGGCGGTGTCTTGCTTTATTACAAAGCCCTCTACAAGCCAAAAGGACCTACATAGGAAGCCACATACATGACGTCATGGAAGCACTCACCGCCAGATCAAACTGTCCTGCGTGGATGAGACTCTGTATGTCCCGCAGGAAGTCAGCCTGCAGTGCACAAGTAAACAGTGAGTCACTCCACAAGGTAAACAGTGAGTCACTCCACAAGGTAAACAATGAGTCACTCCACAAGGTAAACAGCTATAGACATTAGAAGACACAGAAATGGTGCAGAAAAATAAGTTTTTGATGTCTTGTCTCCTTTGTTTGAAATATATGCACACAACAAAATATGAAAACTTTCAATCAGTACTGTTATAAACACTTGACAGGACCACTGTCTAAAAAGACAGGCTGAACTTCTGTGAACGTGTAGTTTTGATATGGGTGATATTAAACTCAGCAAAGGTCTATTAAGGTACAGGTTTTGGTTTCTCTGATCTCAAATTCTGGCAAGCATGTTAAGCTTGCCTGGAAATTAATCCATTTCAAAATGTCTCCCTTATTTTCCTTTAACAGGGGAAGGGATGAACTGTTTGGGTTTTTTTCCAGTGATCTAAGTAATTTATCCCAAAGTGAGATAATGAAAAAAGATTGACATCAGAGCTACTTGCTACTGGACTATGTGTGCAGTGTTTATAAAAACAAAACCAACAACAGCAACTGAAAAATTTAGAAGCATGGACTGTTTACCTGCTTTGAAGGCAGCAAATCTCTGAAAAAGAAAGAGTGAAAACTGTGTCTTGGATACAATGCCTGCAAAGATTAATCAAGAGGAGATGCTCTCAGCATTTCATATTCCAGAATCAATGTTTAACAGCAGTACAGAACAGTACAGCAAGGTATAGGACAATACAGTGCACCAAGGTACAGTACAATACAGTACAGCAAGATATAGTATAATACAGTGCAGCAAGGTATAGGACAATACAGTGCAGCAAGGTACAGTACAGCAAGGTATAGGACAATACAGTACAGCAAGGTATAGTACAATACAGCGCAGCGAGGTATAGTACAATACACCGCAGCAAGGTATAGTACAATACAATGCAGGAAGGTATAGTACAATACAGTACAGCAAGGTATAGTACAATACAGTGCAGCAAGGTACAGTACAATACAGCACAGCAAGGTATAGTACAATACAGCACAGCAAGGTATAGTACAATACAGTACAGCAAGGTATAGTACAATACAGTGCAGCAAGGTACAGTACAATACAGTGCAGCAAGGTGTAGTACAATACAGTACAGCAAGGTACAGTACAATACAGTGCAGCAAGGTGTAGTACAATACAGTACAGCAAGGTACAGTACAGCAAGGTATAGTACAATACAGCACAGCAAGGTATAGTACAATACAGTACAGCAAGGTATAGTACAATACAGTGCAGCAAGGTATAGTACAATACAGTGCAGCAAGGTATAGTACAATACAGCACAGCAAGGTATAGGACAATACAGTGCAGCAAGGTACAGTACAATACAGTACAGCAAGGTATAGTACAATACAGTGCAGCAAGGTACAGTACAATACAGCACAGCAAGGTATAGTACAATACAGCACAGCAAGGTATAGTACAATACAGTGCAGCAAGGTATAGGACAATACAGTGCAGCAAGGTATAGGACAATACAGTGCAGCAAGGTATAGTACAATACAGTACAGCAAGGTATAGGACAATACAGTGCAGCAAGGTATAGGACAATACAGTACAGCAAGGTATAGTACAATACAGTGCAGCAAGGTATAGTACAATACAGTGCAGCAAGGTACAGTACAATACAGTACAGCAAGGTATAGTACAATACAGTGCAGCAAGGTATAGTACAATACAGTACAGCAAGGTATAGTACAATACAGCACAGCAAGGTATAGTACAATACAGTGCAGCAAGGTATAGTACAATACAGTGCAGCAAGGTATAGTACAATACAGTACAGCAAGGTATAGTACAATACAGTGCAGCAAGGTATAGTACAATACAGCACAGCAAGGTATAGTACAATACAGTACAGCAAGGTATAGGACAATACAGTGCAGCAAGGTATAGGACAATACAGTACAGCAAGGTATAGGACAATACAGTGCAGCAAGGTATAGTACAATACAGTGCAGCAAGGTATAGGACAATACAGTACAGCAAGGTATAGGACAATACAGTACAGCAAGGTATAGTACAATACAGTGCAGCAAGGTATAGTACAATACAGTGCAGCAAGGTACAGTACAATACAGTACAGCAAGGTATAGTACAATGCAGTGCAGCAAGGTACAGTACAATACAGTACAGCAAGGTATAGTACAATACAGTGCAGCAAGGTATAGTACAATACATTACAGCAAGGTTTAGTACAATACATTACAGCAAGGTATAGTACAATAGAGTACAGCAAGGTACAGTACAATGCAGTACAGCAAGGTAAAGTACAATACAGTACAGCAAGGTACAGTACAATACAGTACAGCAAGGTACAGTACAATACAGTACAGCTGTCACGACTCGGGGTTAAAGGTGGGTTTGTAAATTAGTTTTGGGGTGGGGCTTTGGGGCCTTTAAACTGTTTGTCTGCCTTTTAGTTTGGTATTAGGCTGTTCAGTGTTTGGCACGTGTTTTGCTTGGGTGAGTTAATGAGATTTGTTGCTTGGGCACGTGCTGCACGGCTGTGCTGTTTTATATCATGCTTTTTGGTGCGGATTTCGCTTTTGCCAGTTATTGGTTCAGGTGTGTCTTGTTCCTAGTGAGGATGTTCATGTTTCTCGGGCTTGTCTGGTTGTCACCCTATTTAGTAGAGTTAGCGGAGTGGCCGGTCAGTTATGGTGGCCGGTCAGTTGTCACTCCGGATCGCAGGGTGAGTGGATGTTGTTTTGTGATTCGTCCAAGTCGGTTATTTTCCATACTTTGCGTTGTTGCATTGTGAATTAGGGAGAGTTTACTGTTTCTGGTCGTTTTGTTTATTGCAGGTCCTGGGCTGAAGATTGTGTCCTGGCCTGAAGTTATTTGGCCGAAAGTTTGTGTTCTGGCCGGAAGTTATCTGGGCTGAAGATTGTGTCCTGGCCTGAAGTTATTTGGCCGAAAGGTTGTGTTCTGGCCGGAAGTTATCTGGGCGGAAGATTGTGTCCTGGCCTGAAGTTATTTGGCCGAAAGGTTGTGTTCTGGCCGGAAGTTATCTGGGCGGAAGATTGTGTTCTGGCCTGAAGTTATCTGGGCTGAAGATTGTGTCCTAGCCTGAAGTTATTTGGCCGAATGTGTGTGTTCTGGCCGGAAGTTATTTGGCCTGAAAGTTTGGGTCCTGGCCTGGAGTTGATTGGCCTGAGAGGCTGTGTTCTGACCTGTGTGGCTCTGGCCTAGGTTTCTCTGGCCTGGAAGTTTCTGACTGATTTGTGCAGAGAATTGTGCTGTGATTTGAACTGCGTTGTACTGTGGAAGGGAAGTGGTTGGTGAGTTGGACTGGTGTGGGATTTGTGCAGCGAATTGTGATGTGATTTGAACTGCGTTGGACTGGGTAAGGGAAGTGGTTAGTGAGTTGGACTGTTTTGGGATTTGTGCAGCGAAGTGCGATGTGATTGGGACTGTGTAGGGGAATTGTGAGGGGAGTTGGACTGTGTAGAGGAAGTGATTTGGACCGTGGAAGGGAAGTGATTGGTGAGTTGGACTGTTTGGGGATTTGGCATGGAGGTGTTTAGTGAGTTGGACTGTTTTGGGATTTGTGCAGCGAAGTGCGATGAGATTGGGACTGTGTAGGGGAATTGTGAGGTGAGTTGGACTGTGTAGAGGAAGTGATTTGGACTGTGGAAGGGAAGTGAGTGGTGAGTTGGACTGTTTGGGGATTTGGCATGGAGGCGGGTTGTGAACTGAAGGCTATGTGTAATTGTTTCATTCATCTTGTTTGATTATTAAACCCTGTGTTATCCTTTTAACCATGCCTACGTGTTCCGTTTTGTGGATGTCCTTTCTCCAAGTACCCCAGGAGATAAGTGACTGAGGAAGGAGTTTCAGTTTATTTTAATTGTTTTACTGTCCGGCTGGGGTCAAGCTACATTTCACCCACCTCTACCATGACAACAGCAAGGTATAGTACAATACAGCACAGCACAGTGAAGAACAGGGCTGTCCACTTTCATGTCTTTAGGACAACCAGCATTTACATTTATAGCATATAAAGACTGCATACTTACATGGCCTTGCTTCTATACTAACCTTGACACATAGGGGAAAATATTTATATTGTGTGGCAATACAAATGTAAGCAGGGAAAACAAACAAACAAGCAAAAAAACAAACAAGCAAACAAACACAGGGAAAACCCTTCTGTACAACAGTGTGAGGATCACTCATGAAGAAACACCAGCAAGCACCGGAAAGCATCGTCATCAACTCAGACCTCTGATGGTCTGTAGGAAGGGAGACAACTCACGTAAAAGGTCTGAAGAATGCTCCAATGCTTTTTTCTTTCATCTGCAGCATCTTCACCTGGAAATGGAAAGTATGCAAGTTTTGTAATATCATGTGTCATCCATCTGCTGGCTCAATTACTCTATACTCTTCATTCCTGCTCAGTGGGCACCCAAGAATGTGTTTAAGTGAATCCACAAAATAATATATGCACACACAAACAGGATTTGTGGACAGTCTGGAATTATCATCGTTTCCACTTCACAGCAAACACTCCAACCTGTTGGTGATCAATTGCTCAACAACAATTCTGAGAAACCCATGACATACTGATTAATAAGGAAACTGTGAGGACAGTTTCCACTACCAGAGCTACGCCTAAAAGCCAGTGGCTGGTCAGTAAAGAAACAACACACTAGTCTAGAGCAGCTATAACTGTATCAGCAGGATGAGGACACCTGGGGAGCTGCAACCGAGGATGAGACTGTCACTGGAGAAAAGACAGACCTGGTACTGCTCCAGGATCTGCTTGGCATTGGTGAAGAGTGCCTCCGCCTTCTCTCCCTGCCCCGCCGCCAGCAAGTGTAGTGGCAGCACTCCCTACAAGGGCAAGGTGGGAAGGAATTAGAGGAGTGTTTACTGTGTACAAGAAGGGCGGGGGCCTAGAAAAGAATTTGGACCACTGTGACAGGCATTTATCTGTCCTGCTCTGTCTCAACACTGATTTGATCTGGTGACTGCCTGGTCATCTGTGCACTTTGCCAGTCGGTCAGTCAGTCCAGTCAGTCAGTCCAGTCCAGTCAGTCCAGTCAGTCCAGTCCAGTCCAGTCAGTCCAGTCCAGTCCAGTCAGTCCAGTCCAGTCCAGTCCAGTCCAGTCCAGTCCAGTCCAGTCAGCCCAGTCCAGTCAGTCCAATCCAGTCAGCCCAGTCCAGTCAGTCCAGCCCAGTCCAGTCCAGTCCAGTCCAGTCCAGTCCAGTCCAGTCAGTCCAGTCCAGTAAGTCCAGTCCCGTCCAGTCCAGTTCAGTCCAGTCCAGTCCAGGCCAGTCCAGTCCAGTCCAGTCCAGTCCAGTCTCTCTCTCTCTCTCTCTCTCTCTCTCTCTCTCTCTCTCTCTCTCTCTCTCTCTCTCTCTCTCTCTCTCTCTCTGTCTCTGTCTCTCTCTCTCTCTCTCTTCCTGTTTGTAGCAAGTGGCATGCAAAGCAACATATACATCATCCTCCAATCACTCTACAGTGCTCAATGCTGGGTCATTCACTTACAGCAATGCCCACACTGGAGTGTTTTCTCCTGAACAGTTATCATACTAGAGGGGAGAGGATGTCGGGCTCTGTAGTAGGAACTTGTGAGGAAACACATATATCTTGGTTTCAGGAATCAACTGTTAAAATCCTGTGGGACGACATGATTATGCATGTGTGTAGAGGGAGGCTGAAAGAAAACTTTGCTGCTTGCTTCACTCACCACAGAGTTGACAGGGAAGGGCACACCAATCAGGTAGGCCATCAGGGCTGCAACATCCGCCTGAAAAATGCACCCACACCCACTGCACTGTAGGTAAGAGTCCCGCAGTCCACCATCGAGAATGTACGCTGAGCACAGATGCCAAGACATGCAAAAACAAGATGCTGCAGCTCTGTCAACAGTCCCTCCATCCGTGTGGAAACTTCCAAAATGTGCAGACAGCATTTGAATTTTCTACAGATTTCATTTTAGTAGATTACCTGCCAAAATCTATACAGAATGTAACTGCCCTAAACAAATAGAGGGAGCATCAGCAATCTATACTGAATTACTACACCTACTGAATGAGTCACTTTATTACCCTTTTGAGATCAGAGTTTTAATTTAAACAAAAACCCTGTAAAAAGATCAGCAAAAACAAAAATCATGAAACTTTGTGCAAAACACCAACCTGCTGCACATCGTATCTTCTTAGATGCTCTGTCCCCCAAACTGCAAGACAACAGACAACCAAACTCAAAGCTCTGCATTACTGCAATAAACACCAGACATACATTGTATTTTGACAAGACCAAAAGGCTTCACTTTGAAGCAACAAAAATATGCATTCTAATAATGAGATAAAACACTTTACATGTGGGCCTTTGTTCTCAATAATCTGAGGAAAACAGAAGACAAGTCAAAAGCTTCGGGTTTGATGGACACAAACTTTAATAGAAAAACTTGAAATCTTCATTTAAAATTAAAAGAATTAAAATAATAAATTAATAAATAAACAGATAAGAATTATTAATGAAAAGAAAAAAACTAGACCCACTAAAGTATAGGATATATCAATCCTTCCACCATTGCACAGACAACGAGACATACTTTTGCAGAGGTCATCTCTGAAACAAGAAGGGCAAAGCCCATACGACTCACATGCTTGACCTTGACCTTTATATGACCTTGACCTTCAGGTGACCTTCAAGGTCAAGGTCAAACAACTAAACCTACCAATGACATCATACACAAAGAAATGCTTTACACATTTTTCCTACCAAAATACATGTGACCTTGACCCAAGGTCAAGGTCATCCAAGGTCATGCAACACAAAGCTGTTAATTCAAGACATAGGAAGCACAATGGTGCTTATTGGCACTTTCTACCATGAGATATAGTCACTTTTAGTGGTTCACTACCCCATTTTGGTCACATTTCATAAGGGTCAAAATGACCTTGACCTTGATGATATGTGACCAAATGTGTCTCATGATGAAAGTATAACATGTGCCCCACATAATTATTAAGTTTGAAACAGTTATCTTCCATAGTTCACGGTCAAGGTCACTTCAAAATATGTATACAATCCAACTTTGAAGAGCTCCTGTGACCTTGACCTTGAAGCAAGGTCAACCAAACTGGTATCAAAAGATAGGGCTTGCTTTGACCTATATACCACTTGTAGCTAAGGTCGCCATTCTCAATAACGTGGGAGAAAATTGGGAAAATGTGAAAAATGACTGTTTTTGAGACCACATTTATGGCTCCTGTGACCTTGACCTTGAAGCAAGGTCAAGTCACTATGTATGTTTTTTGAGGCCTTGTCATCATACACCATCATGCCACATTTGGTGTTGATAGACTTAATAGTCTCCGAGAAAAATCCAACGTTTAAGTTTTTTACGGACGCCCGGACGGACGGACGCCCGGACGCCCGGACGGACGGACGGACGGACGACACGGCTCAGTACATAGACTCACTTTTGCTTCGCATGTGAGTCAAAAAATGGTGATACAGACTATTGCAGGGGTCATTCTGAAAGTGTAGTGATACTGACCTTTGCAGAGGTCATCTGTGAAAGTGTGGGGATACTGACCTTTGCAGAGGTCATCTGTGAAAGTGTGGGGATACTGACCTTTGCAGAGGTCATCTGTGAAAGTGTGGGGATACTGACCTTTGCAGAGGTCATCTGTGAAAGTGTGGGGATACTGACCTTTGCAGAGGTCATCTGTGAAAGTGTGGGGATACTGTCCTTTGCAGAGGTCATCTGTGAAAGTGTGGGGATACTGACCTTTGCAGAGGTCATCTGTGAAAGTGTGGGGATACTGACCTTTGCAGAGGTCATCTGTGAAAGGGCCACAGGAGTGGTCCAGCTCAGGCCGCCGCAGTCCGGCCCCCCACACCACCAATGGCGTCTGTGTCTCGCTGACCTCCCCTGCTCCATGGGAACCTGCACACACACGGCAACACATCAGCTCTACTCAGCAACACATCAGCTCTATGCAGCAACACATCAGCAACACATCAGCTCCACTCAGCAACACATCAGTTTTACTCAGCAACACATCAGCTCCACTCAGCAACACATCAGCTCCACTCAGCAACACATCAGTTCTACTCAGCAACACATCAGCTCTACTCAGCAACACATCAGCTCCACTCAGCAACACATCACCTCCACTCAGCAACACATCAGCTATACTCAGCAACACATCAGCTCCACTCAGCAACACATCAGCTCCACTCAGCAACACATCAGCAACACATCAGCTCTACTCAGCAACACATCAGTTCTACTCAGCAACACATCAGTTCTACTCAGCAACACATCAGTTCTACTCAGCAACACATCAGTTCTACTCAGCAACACATCAGTTCTACTCAGCAACACATCAGTTCTACTCAGCAACACATCACCTCCACTCAGCTAGCAACACATCAGTTCTACTCAGCAACACATCAGCTCCACTCAGCAACACATCAGTTCTACTCAGCAACACATCAGCTCTACTCAGCAACACATCAGTTCTACTCAGCAACACATCAGTTCTACTCAGCAACACATCAGTTCTACTCAGCAACACATCACCTCCACTCAGCTAGCAACACATCAGTTCTACTCAGCAACACATCAGCTCCACTCAGCAACACATCAATTCTACTCAGCAACACATCAGCTCTACTCAGCAACACATCAGTTCTACTCAGCAACACATCAGCTCCACTCAGCAACACATCAGCTCCACTCAGCAACACATCAGTTCTACTCAGCAACACATCAGTTCTACTCAGCAACACATCAGTTCTACTCAGCAACACATCAGCTCCACTCAGCAACACATCAGCTCCACTCAGCAACACATCAGTTCTACTCAGCAACACATCAGCTCTACTCAGCAACACATCAGCTATACTCAGCAACACATCAGTTTTACTCAGCAACACATTAGTTTTACTCAGCAACACATTAGTTCTACTCAGCAACACATCAGTTCTACTCAGCAACACATCAGCTATACTCAGCAACACATCAGCTATACTCAGCAACACATCAGCTCCACTCAGCAACACATCAGCTCCACTCAGCAACACATCAGCTCTACTCAGCAACACATCAGCTATACTCAGCAACACATCAGCTCCACTCAGCAACACATCAGCTCCACTCAGCAATACATCAGTTTTACTCAGCAACACATCAGCTCTACTCAGCAACACATTGGTTCTACTCAGCAACACATTAGTTTTACTCAGCAACACATCAGCTCTACTCAGCAACACATCAGCTCTACTCAGCAACACATCAGCTCCACTCAGCAACACATCAGCTCTACTCAGCAACACATCAGCTCTACTCAGCAACACATTAGCTCTATGCAGCAACACATCAGCAACACATCAGCTCCACTCAGCAACACATCAGCAATACTCAGCAACACATCAGCTCCACTCAGCAACACATCAGTTCTACTCAGCAACACATCAGTTCTACTCAGCAACACATCAGCTCCACTCAGCAACACATCAGCTATACTCAGCAACACATCAGCTCCACTCAGCAACACATCAGCTCCACTCAGCAACACATCAGCTCTACTCAGCAACACATCAGCTCTACTCAGCAACACATCAGCTATACTCAGCAACACATCAGCTCCACTCAGCAACACATCAGCTCCACTCAGCAACACATCAGTTTTACTCAGCAACACATCAGCTATACTCAGCAACACATCAGCTCCACTCAGTAACACATCAGTTTTACTCAGCAACACATCAGCTATACTCAGCAACACATCAGCTCCACTCAGCAACACATCAGCTCCACTCAGCAACACATCAGCTCCACTCAGCAACACATCAGCTCTACTCAGCAACACATCAGCTCTACTCAGCAACACATCAGCTCTACTCAGCAACACATCAGCTCCACTCAGCAACACATCAGCTATACTCAGCAACACATCAGTTCTACTCAGCAACACATTAGCTCTACGCAGCAACACATCAGCAACACATCAGTTCTACTCAGCAACACATCAGCTCCACTCAGCAACACATCAGCAATACTCAGCAACACATCAGCTCCACTCAGCAACACATTAGTTTTACTCAGCAACACATTAGTTCTACTCAGCAACACATCAGCTCCACTCAGCAACACATCAATTCTACTCAGCAACACATCAGCTCCACTCAGCAACACATCAGCTCCACTCAGCAACACATCAGTTCTACTCAGCAACACATCAGCTCTACTCAGCAACACATTAGTTCTACTCAGCAACACATCAGTTCTACTCAGCAACACATCAGTTCTACTCAGCAACACATCAGTTCTACTCAGCAACACATCAGTTCTACTCAGCAACACATTAGTTCTACTCAGCAACACATCAGCTCCACTCAGCAACACATCAGCTACTCAGCAACACATCAGCTCTACTCAGCAACACATCAGCTCCACTCAGCAACACATCAGCTCTACTCAGCAACACATCAATTCTACTCAGCAACACATCAGCTCCACTCAGCAACACATCAGTTCTACTCAGCAACACATCACCTCCACTCAGCAACACATCAGCTCTACTCATTTCAAAACCAACATCTTCATGCTTTGCTTTGCTATTGCTTTGATAATCACTGAATGCTGTATGACATTTGTGAGGCAACATCCAGTGTAAAAGCTGTGCTCTCTTTCTCTCTTCATGCGCTTAATGTTTTCCTTGTTATAAGTTTAAACCTCTCAGAAATATGGATGATGTTTGAAAAAATTCATCCAGATCTTAGGAAATCACATGAGTTTTACTGACTTTCCTCCATACATCTCTTACAATTCATTCTGCATGGAACAATTTTTAAAACTGTTTTGCTTTTTTCTTCTTCCAATTTTACAAGAATATAAAATTGCTACTAAATGTTAGACATGTTGATGAAAGAAAAGAGCATTCCTAATTTTTTTTTTATATTCTAACATGGGGTTTTATCAGCAACATTTTTTTAAGGGGAGGAAAATCTGAGATTTGAATACAGTTAAGAGACACTTCTGTCAGGAAACATGATTTGCTTCTTTCACCAGAGGCTACCGAGGTCAAGTGATAGCAAATGCACACACCTTCACATGAACACCAGCAGCCTTGCATTCTAAAGCACACACATGTAATGCATAAACAAATCACAAAATAAAAATAATAAAAAATCAAAATATAAATTAGATTTTTTTAAAGAACTTTCCTTTGCACAGTCCTGCCAACCCACCATCATGCCAAAGAGTAGCATCCAGAGCTATTTGGAGTAGCATTGAAGGAATAGGCGTAGCGGAGGTTGGGGGGTGGGGAGAGATAAGGCTGTGAAGGCGGCGCGATAAGCTGAACCGGAGGCGTGAAAGTGGGGGGGGGGGGGGGGGGGGGGAAGAGATAAGGCTGTGAAGGTGGCGCGATAACCTGCACCGGCGGCGTGAAAGCGGGGGGGGGGGGGAATTCTCCATCACGGTCAAAAGTTCAAGCACGCGGGACAAGCGTAGTTTTTATGGACAAGCGTAGCAAGCATGTCAAAAGTGTAGCATGGTACGCCTAAAGCGTAGCACTTGGCAGGTCTGTTTGCATATCACAGCAGCTCTGTACTTATCCAAACCTATCCCAGTCTGTCATTCCATGCAGCTCTGTACTCATCCAAACCTACCCCAGTCTGTCATTCCATTGTACTCATCCAAACCTACCCCAGTCTGTCATTCCATTGTACTCATCCAAACCTACCCCAGTCTGTCATTCCATTGTACTCATCCAAACCTACCCCAGTCTGTCATTCCATGCAGCTCTGTACTCATCCAAACCTACCCCAGTCTGTCATTCCATTGTACTCATCCAAACCTACCCCAGTCTGTCATTCCATGCAGCTCTGTACTCATCCAATCCTACCCCTGTCTGTCATTCCATGCAGCTCTGTACTCATTCAAACCTACCCCAGTCTGTCATTCCATTGTACTCATCCAAACCAACCCCAGTCTGTCATCCCATTGTACTCATCCAAACCTACCCTCCCATTGTACTCATCCAAACCTACCCCAGTCTGTCATTCCATTGTACTCATCCAAACCTACCCCAGTCTGTCATTCCATTGTACTCATCCAAACCTACCCCAGTCTGTCATTCCATGGTCAGAAGTGAAGACAAAAGCAGTCCTCCGGTCATTGTCATAGAA
Organism: Theodoxus fluviatilis; assembly: GCA_034096865.1. Lineage (NCBI taxonomy): Eukaryota > Metazoa > Mollusca > Gastropoda > Cycloneritida > Neritidae > Theodoxus > Theodoxus fluviatilis. Next base: position 51,750 of record JAWQFJ010002860.1, read on the forward strand.
ACGGGTGATGAGTTTCACCATGTCCTCTATTCCTGCATCCAACAGCTGGATGTTCTTCATGTAGGCTCTGTGGGGAAAATGTTACTTGTACACCTTAGTCAGTGAATACTGAGCATTCCAAAGAAACACAACATTGAGTGTGTGTGTGTGTGTGTGTGTGGTGTGTGTGTGTGTGTGTGTGTGTGTGTGTGTGTGTGTGCGTGCTTGTGTGTGTGTGTTTGTCCATTTGTGTGTGTATGTGGATGTATTTGTACATGTGTGCGCATGAGTGAGTGTGTGTGTGTGTTTGTGTGTGAGTGTGTGTATGTGTGTGTGTGTGTGTGTGTCTGTGTGTGTGTCTGTGTACGTGTCTGTGTGTGTGTGTGTAAAACTACAATTCCATGCACTACAATGGCAAGTCTAGCACAGGATTCTAAAAATTATATATTTCAATCAAAAACAAAGTGGTAATTTAACAAATTTTGACCACCCCAATTCAACTGTCATAATTATTTTGTCATCTTTCATTTTCAGTTGAAAATGCATTCACTTCATTAAGGGTGTTAGTGATCTTTAACACTTGATCACTATTCTTTTCTAGCTTGTCTTCCTCCTCTCACAATAACTTTCTCATCCTCTTCTCTTGTCTCTCCATCCTAAAAGAGCCAGCAGAATAGCCAATTCCTCCAGCATTTGTCTACTATCCTCCTTTTCCTCTTCTTATGGTCATCACATGCCATTCCATTAAGGATGAACTTTTTCTTCTCCTTCTTCTTAAAAGATCATCATCATCATCATCATCCAATCATTCCTTCTCCTCCATTCATATATCGTTAGCATTTATTCCTTCTCCTCCATTCATATATCGTTAGCATTTATTCCTTGTACTCCATTCATATATCGTTAGCATTTATTCCTTGTACTCCATTCATATATCGTTAGCATTTATTCCTTCTCCTCCATTCATATATCGTTAGCATTTATTCCTCCTCCTCCATTGCTCCCCCCACCCCACCCCACCCACCCCACCCCCACCCCGAGCCCCAGACTCAGACAGGACCATGCCTCCCATTCCTGCAGTCTGACACAGGGAGGAAACTCACTGGGAGTGGGGCTTGTTGCTGTGGCCGTTGGTGTCAATGCCCAGCAGGTGCAGGAAGAAGACCACCTTGTCTGCCCTCAGCCTGGCCATCACGGCCGCGTCCTGCCTGGCCTCCTCCAGAAATTCCTGGCAAGAGAGCAGTCAACCTGGTCATCACCGAGCTGTCTGGTCATCACCGAGCTGTCTGGTCATCACAGAGCTGTCTGGTGCATTTCTTACAGAGCTTCAGAATGATGCACAACATGAATATTCAACCCATGAAGATGCAGCAGCTAAAAGTAAGTGTAATCAATAATGCCTTTTACTATGTACTGAATCTTTGTCACATTAATGGTGAAAATGGAATTACAGAACACAGTTGCGACTGGGAGAGCGATAAAGAGAGGATGGGGAGGACTAGTGTGAGAACAATAAGGAGTAGAAATTGAGAAGTGTGAGGAAAGAAAATTAAATCTAAAGTATAGCAGCAATGGAAAATAAAAATTTTTACCCTACTTTTTTTTTAAATGATCATACTTATCATACCCAAACAAGCACATGTTTGAAGTGCATTTAGACATGAATTAAATTACACAATTTAACCCTAGATTTGTGTTTAATGAGCATAATCACCACACCCCAGCTGTGAGCTTGTTGGGGTGTGGTAAGATGCAAAATTAAAATACGATTTCTCACTGAGGAGCATTCTTCATGTATGATTCTTAAATTGTCAGATTTGGCACCAAACAGAGGACAGCGAGACAGATTAGGACAGCAAGGGAGGTTGGAAAGGAAAGCTAGATGGGAGGTAGGGAAATAAAGATAGATGGGAGATAGGGAAGGAAAGCTAGAAGGGAGGTAGGGAAGGAAAGCTAGAAGGGAGGTAGGGAAGGAAAGCTAGAAGGGAGGTAGGGAAGGAAAGCTAGAAAGGAGGTAGGGAAGGAAAGCTAGAAGGGAGGTAGGGAAGGAAAGCTAGAAGGGAGGTAGGGAAGGAAAGCTAGAAAGGAGGTAGGGAAGGAAAGCTAGAAAGGAGGTAGGGAAGGAAAGCTAGAAGGGAGGTAGGGAAGGAAAGCTAGAAGGGAGGTAGGGAAGGAAAGCTAGAAAGGAGGTAGGGAAGGAAAGCTAGAAGAGAGGTAGGGAAGGAAAGCTAGAAGGAAGGCAGGGAAAGAGAAAAAAAGACCAGAAGGGTGACTAGCAGAAGACAAGAATGGTCATGAGGAAGACAAGAACAATAACTTTGACTACAAAACATACCCTGACTCTGTCAAAGACCCAGGTGTCCAGAGTGCTGGGGTCAGAGCCTGCAAAGTCCTCCTCCTCTGCCGAGTAGGAGTGTGTGAAGATGTGGTCCCCACTGGCACCTATGCATCCACCACACACAGCAAGTCAGTGTCCATACACAGCAAGTCAGTGTCCATACACAGCAAGTCAGTGTCCACACACAGCAAGTCAGTGTCCACACACAGCAAGTCAGTGTCCACACACAGCAAGTCAGTGTCCATACACAGCAAGTCAGTGTCCATACACAGCAAGTCAGTGTCCACACACAGCAAGTCAGTGTCCATACACAGCAAGTCAGTGTCCACACACAGCAAGTCAGTGTCCATACACAGCAAGTCAGTGTCCATACACAGCAAGTCAGTGTCCATACACACCAAGTCAGTGTCCATACACAGCAAGTCAGTGTCCATACACAGCAAGTCAGTGTCCATACACAGCAAGTCAGTGTCCATACACAGCAAGTCAGTGTCCATACACAGCAAGTCAGTGTCCATACACAGCAAGTCAGTGTCCATACACAGCAAGTCAGTGTCCATACACAGCAAGTCAGTGTCCACACACAGCAAGTCAGTGTCCATACACAGCAAGTCAGTGTCCACACACAGCAAGTCAGTGTCCACACACAGCAAGTCAGTGTCCATACACAGCAAGTCAGTGTCCATACACAGCAAGTCAGTGTCCATACACAGCAAGTCAGTGTCCATACACAGCAAGTCAGTGTCCATACACAGCAAGTCAGTGTCCATACACAGCAAGTCAATGTCCATACACAGCAAGTCAGTGTCCACACACAGCAAGTCAGTGTCCACACACAGCAAGTCAGTGTCCATACACAGCAAGTCAGTGTCCACACAGAGCAAGTCAGTGTCCATACACAGCAAGTCAGTGTCCACACACAGCAAGTCAGTGTCCACACACAGCAAGTCAGTGTCCACACACAGCAAGTCAGTGTCCATACACAGCAAGTCAGTGTCCATACACAGCAAGTCAGTGTCCATACACAGCAAGTCAGTGTCTCCTCAAACACCCACTGCAGGCAGGAGCCACTGTCACCCACACCCAGCACTAACCCCTAAACTGCCTGCACACACTGCACTAGTCATGTACTTTGAAAACACCATCATCATTGCTCCCTAATGTGTGTACATCCTATCAGGCACATTTTTGTTTGTTTACGTTGTTGTTGTTATTGTTTCCAATGCAGGAGGTTACTGTGGACCTACGAGATCTCCACTGGCCTCTGAGAAATGCACCCAAAATTCTGCAAGTTGCTGCAAAACATGACCTGAAATGGAAATGGCATCTGTCACCTGCCACTGGTTTTGACTGCATGGAGGTCCAAAATTTTCCTTGTTGTCTAAACCCATCAGGGTTTTGGCTGTTTTTGAAATCAGGAACATCTTTCCTTTCTACTGGTAGCAAGAGTCATACAGTCAATGATCAGAATAGAGCAGTGGTACAACTACAAGACAAAATATTTAGAAGTCTCCTCTCATGCAACATTTCATGAGCATACAGCACTCACAAGTCAGCAATGTAAGGAGTGGCACTCAACAGTCACTCAGGCTGTCATGCTATTTGTGCCTAACCATACACCCCCTGTTGACACAGTAATCAAGCCTGCCTAGAGCCATTGCACTCATTCTCTGACTGAGTGAGAAATTGTAGCAGGCCTGAAAGATCCATAGCCACTTGTTCCAGCCTTTGACTTGTTTAAATTAAGGATGGTGCCTAGAGGGACCACTATTGGCGAATCCTCACAAGAGTCTCCCAGAACAGAACTCCACAACAGGCAGCTCTAGAGGCAGATTCCTCACCTTTGGCAAACATGGGCAGGATGTCAGGGGAACCCCAGGACCAGGTGTACTGACTCTCGTTGAAGACGGAATCAAACTCCACTGGATTCTCCTTCCACCCTGAAATGCATCCAGCTTTGTACTGGCTAAATACTCACAGAGGAAGAGGCACTGTTGCCCTCTACTAGTGCAGCAGACATCTTACACTTAAATCATCAAGAAAAGAAGGATCAAGGAAAATAACAGAGTACATGGCCTATTTTCTGTATCGGAATGAGGTGCTTCTCACATTGGTGTGGTGGAGAAATCAACTGACAACTGCAGCAGGTAGGAAGAGGAGGAGGAGGAGGAGGAGGAGGAGGAGGAGGAGGAGGAGGAGGAGGAGGAGGAGGAGGAGGAGGAGGAGGAGGAGGAGGAGGAGGAGGAGGAGGAGGAGGAGGAGGAGGAGGAGTTGTAAATAAGCCTTTCTCATGGAAATCACATCTGAGTAAATTTACATTGCATTATTTTGTTTCCTACATGACACTGAGAGCTATGACAGAGATTTTTTCACTGCCAAGGAATTAATACCCAGGTTTGACACTGGGAGTCTGAATTCAAACATGACTATTGCTGCAGAATACGAAGCAAATTTGTCTTGAAAGCAAATGATACCAACAGGAATGACACACTAAATTCAAGATTACAGAGCAGGTATGAAACACACAAACAAAGCAAAACAAAACAAACTTACAAAGTAATACATGGTTTACTTTTTTTTATATTTCAGAATGATATAACTGCCTATCGAACACAGTATTTGTACAACACCCAACACAGTGTAAAGTTCAAAAGACTTTCTGCAAGTCTTGATGTCCTCACCTTTGGCAACTGCACTGACATCCTCATAAAAGCCAGCGATGAGTGCCACGTGTCCAGGCCGGGACTCGGTAGGGACCCGGGTGTGGGAGATGCCCCACCCTCCCTCCGTCTCCATCACATTCCTGCATGCAACAAAGAAGCTTTTTTTTTACCAGTGTGACATGGGAATCTTTTCATTACACAATTTGTCGTTAAAGTATCAATAAAAACCTAAATTTGTTTTCAAATATTACAGACTAAGGAAAAGAGAAAGGGTGTATGTACAGCAAATCTGCACCGTGAAAATTTGCACAGAGAGAATCAAAAAAGAGGGTGACACTGAGGGGACAAATTTCAGTGTTAAAATAATTCACTACATGTGCTGTTGTCATGATATCAGCAATAAATATCTATGCAAGAACATGATCAAATAGCATGTGCTCCCAGAGATAGAATAAGCAGAGAAACCCCAAAAAATTATTTTAACAATAAAACTGTTCCTGAACTGTATTGTGATGAAACATCATCAAAACAAACATGGGGATGCCTCAAATCTATCAGAGGTATCAAACTAGATGCTTGGGAAGAATGTCATGACCTAAATATTTCTATATTGCTGGGAATGGCCAAATAATTTATATATATAAATATATGTATCCCTCCAGGTTTACTGGAGGTCCTACAGACTTTATTAATCTGTCTGTGTGTCTGTGTGTCTGTCCCGTCTCCACGGCCTATATCTCAAAAACTACTGGACGGATTTCCTTGAGATTTTGCACACTGACTGGAAGTTAGGTCCCATTCAATATTATCAAATTTTCAGAATCGAGGTTTGAAAAGAAAGTGACTTTTTTACATTTTGGTGTTTCATTGAAAACGATTCAACAGACTCCATTTTGCAAAATCTGTGACGTCATCATTTGACGTCGTATAACGTGACGTCATTTGCGAGTAGATTTTTTAGGAGGATGGATCCTATATAGAATCTATGCCAGGAGGAATAATTTCGAGAACATTGGAGAAGGAGAAAGAATGATTTTTTACGATGCAAGTAGTCAATTCATGGAATGGCGACCCACTCCACAGCCACGTCACTTTCTTGCTGTATCTCTCGTGGTAACAGATGCGGGCGCAAAAATGGCTTCCAAATGAACGCAGACTTAACTCGTTGCATTGTATTCCGGACAGCATTTGTGTCTCATTTTTGCCAGACAGTGAGAAGATTTCTCAGACTGTGATAGACAGGGGTATGAATAAATATTACTCATGTTATTTAGACGAAATTAAGATCTATGGGCAAGAGGATTACACGGTGGAGGTGACAGGTCGGTGCTTCAGATCAGTGCGAAAAAATGAAACACCACATCGATAATTTATATCCATCTTGACGCTGTTAAGCAGAAGATCAACTATCCTCATTGCTCGTGCAAGGCTGGGTCTTGTCTCGTCTCGGGGGAAGCGGAAAAAAGATTTTCCACGACAGCCGTATCTGGCATTTGAACACGATATTGCAGCGCAGTTTTCTCCGTGCCGTCGTCGCTTCATTTTCAGCTATGAGTGAATGAAAGCGTCGATTCTAATTCCAGGTAGAAACACCACAGTGTTCAGAGTTATGCGAGGAAAAGCTTTCTAACCTATTGACACCAGTCGCTTTTTCTAATGGGAGATCCAAAATGCCATCGCAGCTATCATTATTATAATTATAATATAGGCCTGTATGCTAGCTGCTCGATCATCTGCTGCTCAGAGCGCAGATCATAAATATGCGTCTGGTGTTTATTTCTTTATTAAGACCAGCTTGTTAGAGACGTGCTTTTCCATGGAGAAAATTGTGTTTAGATCTTTTAGGAGAGATATAGTTTACTGACACCTTGAACCTTTTCCCAGCTTTAAGTGTGGGAATTTTCATGTTATATTTTTAGTGTTTACACTCCCTTCTCCACGCACTTGGCTAATTAGTGTTCATGTTTACAAACTACGGAACAAACGGTTTCTCACAGACATATCGCTTTCAAGAAATACTATAAAAACCCTTGCACGCACTTGCATTCTGCTATTCATACACTAAACTTTATTCCTCACGCACGTGGCATAGATACAACACTCACTATACATACGTGTATCTTGCACAAGCGCTCCGGGAGAGACACGCGAAAACTGGGAGGTCACTCTGTCGGAAATCTCGCTAAAATCAGCTTTCTATTGTCTTTATAGTAAAACAAAGAGCCGGATTTTATTCAATTAAAATTCATAACTTTTAAACAAATTGACCCACAGTGTTCATACTTATACCATTGGAATGATCTTTTTATGCTCTTTTCAATGAACTACATTTCATTCGTGTCATTTACCTTTTGTTTTTTCTCGCACATACCTATATAATACACCTCCTCCTCTGTGTGACTGTGTGAGTGTTAATTCAGCGTCTATGACAAGCCAATGCAAAACAAAACATGTCATAATAGGAGCTTCCTGAACCTATCCATCATGTTTAAAATATATGGTCGATTGTTTCCTGGGCCGATAGCTTGCAAGGGGGTTTAGGGAAAAGAACGTTATAAATGCTTTACAAACACTCCGTCATATCAATTCTCAAATGGCTAAGCTGGTAGAGCGTTGCACTCTTGGTCATGCATGACCAGGTTCGATTCTGCACTGAAACTTTCTTTTCTCTCTTTTTTCGAGAGGTTGTGGGTTCGAACCCGACCTGGTTTTTTTTGTTTTTGTGTGTGTGTGTTTTTTCCTCCCCTTTTTTTTTCGAGAGGTTGCGGGTTCGAACCCGTTCTTTTATCTCTTTTTTAAAATAAATATACGAAAACCTGGAGGTTCAGCGCCAGCGGTTTTTATAAATAATATTCACAAATACACCATGTATGGCACCTGAAGGATAAAATGTAAAACAGTTTTTAAGTAGGAAAATGCCTGTACTTCTCTGCAAGAGTACAATTTAAAAAAGAAGGAAAAAAAGTGTGTGTGTGTGTGTGTGTGTGTGTGTGTGTGTGTGTGTGTGTGTGTGTGTGTGTGTGTGTGTGTGTGTGTGTGTGTGTGTGTGTGTGTGTGTGTGTGTGTGTGTGTGTGTGCTCACCCAATTGTAAAGATGCTTGTTTGCAGTAACTTTGTGGCTGGCAGATGCTGTGATTGAAGCTGCACATATCCTAAGAGTTGCATCCTTGAGCAAAAGACATAACCAACATTGCCTCTCCTACCAAGGAGTAAAATCGGTTACTGGACACTGTACAGCAACCCCTTGGAGTGAAACTCCACCAGGACAATGAAAAGGACACAATAAAAGTCACTGTAGACAGCCCATTTCATCCTTGACTCGAGAATCCAAGTGTGATGGCGTTCGAGAAGAAGAAACTCACTGTTGTTGTTGTTGTTATTGTTGTGAAACGGCCAACTCACCTGAGGTAGGGTGCCCTTGATCTTCCCTGTGGGTCTGGCTGAAAGAAGCGGTCAGCCCTCAGTCCGTCTGCCACAAACAGCACCAGTCTCTTGGCAGGAGGGGGGTGGGGAGATGTGTGGGGGGTCATGCCATGCACCAGGGGGGTGGTGAAGTACATGTCAAAGATGGAGTAGAAGAGGATAAAGTGGACAGTGATGCCACACACAATGAGTTTCCACACCTGCACCTCCATGTCTCTCACTTGTCACACAGCTTCCTGGCTGCCCCTCAGATCTGAAATAAAATATTTTAAATTCACAGATTTTCATTAAATGGTATGACTTCAAAAGACAGGTGCCATACAGGTGTTTGGGTTATAGCAGGGTTAGGGATAGAGTCAGAGTTGGCTTGTGGTTAGGGTTAGGGCTAGCACCAGGCACCGATCTGGAGATGTTTTTCTCAAGATTGATTCTAATGAAGTCAATAATAATATCATGAAGTATGTCTGTATTCTAATACTGTCTCTAAAGAAAGTAATGACTTTTATTCCACTTTGTTTCATTAATATTAAAATGGAGTGAGCTACAAAAAGCTCAGTAAGTTCACACTTCATGATACACAGCCTCAGTGCATGATACTGCTCAGTATGTTTGATTCAAGAGAAAGATACAATAAAATGACTCTCCGCAACGCATTCTGACGAAATTAATGACATTATTTGACTCAAGAGTGAAAGCGACGCCACTTTTGAAGAGCTTCAAAATGACCACGTACTACTGCATTAGGATATAAAATAATGCAAGTTTATGCCAACATGATGATCTATCAAAGGGGCTAGAAAACAATATCACAAATATCACGACTTCTCTAGATGTTATTGTTGATCTCGCCTTAATGGATGAGTTTAATCTGAAAACTGAAGTTGGGCCTGAGCCTGAGGCACATTCGGTTGGGTGGGTGGAAATAAGAAAATAAAATTCTTAAATTGCCGTGCGAACATTCAATAATTCATACGTCGATCAGGCAAAAGTGTCAATGAAAGTTACATTGGATATGCTGTCTAAACTATCTCATCTCTTAGCGCCACTAAAGCGCGTCAATATACTCATTTGACAATTTAAGCTTCATCTCCCTCCTGTCGCGATCTGTGTTTGACAGCAAGATTGAGCAGGCAGAAGCAGACGATAATCATGATAAACTGATAATCAGAGGTGAGCGGGAAACAAAACAAGCACTCACTGTTTTAAAAATTGCCGATGCTTCAAAAAACCAACAGAAAAACTACGAAAAGCTCTCAAACGACGCTTCTGGAAACTTGTCAGTGTACATTCCTCAACTGATTTAGTTCAGTATTTCCTCTCGTTGACCGGTGCCGCCATGTGTCAAACCGGAAATATTTTTATTTTAACCAGAGTTACGCCCCTTCATAGCTGCTGTGTTTACAAACAGAACGAGATAATGCACCATGACGAGACCACTTCAATAGCTAGAAATCCTCAAATTGATGCATCTCAAGCTTTATTTATGATTAGGTTTTAACATGAACGAGATTGCGTATCTATTCACATATTCTTTGTGCTTGGTTTTCACCGAGGCTGACTCACCCGCGAGGCCAAAGGCGATCGAACGCGTGGAGAAGAAACGGGGGACAGGCTCAAAAGTTGCATATTAAAAATCTGAAGAAACCCTGAGACCGACTGAGTCAGTTTGCCTCACTAGGACAGTGGTAATTTCTCATAATTGTCCAGAGAATCCAATTTACTTTGAAATATAACATTATTTTTCAATCATTCACGTGAACCCGCTCCACCAAACCAAATACACTATCTTTGATGGATAGATCAAACTGAGTAATACCAACAGTTACTGATGCTGGTTGTTGTATTGATTTTAATTGAAGCAATATAGGTGAATGGCAGTTCTGTCACATATTCTATCAGTATACCAAGATATACATACTCAAATCAGGTGCTCTTGAACATACGAAAACCTATATGCCTTTTTAAAATAATTTCATGTACGCCATAGGAAGTGTGTTATTATCGGTAGTGGTGGTGGTGGTGGCGGTGTTGTTGTTGTTGTTGTTGTTGTTGTTGTTGTGTGTGTGTGTGTGTGTGCATGTGTGAGGGTGGGGTTGGGGTGTGTGTGCGTGAGAAAATCTACCGGCCTATTGTTCTCAGAAATACTTCGTCAACTGACACAGCAACATGAAAACGTGGATCAACTTTCACACCATGCACAAATTCTCTGTGTGTTCTGTCCCAGCACCAACAATTTGATTGTCAAATAAAAGCAAGCATTCTTTCCCTCTCTTTAGGCCTGCTGTGCTCGTGCCAGAAGTACCAGAGCATGGAGAATGCACCGTGTTTTCGGGGGTGTAGAACAGATCAGGACCATAGACTGGAAACATCTTGACTGTGAACCAGCCTGTGCTCCACTGCTGCCGTCCTCTACGTCCTGCCCAGCTGTTCTATCCGTTGGCTGCATCTCGGAACCATCACCAGGCTGCATCATGGAACCATCACCAGGCTGCACCACGGAACCAACACCAGGCTGCACCACGGAACCATCACCAGGCTGCATCACGGAACCATCACCAGGCTGCATCACGGAACCATCACCAGGCTGCATCACGGAACCATCACCAGGCTGCACCACGGAACCAACACCAGGCTGCACCACGGAACCATCACCAGGCTGCACCACGGAACCATCACCAGGCTGCATCATGGAACCATCACCAGGCTGCATCATGGAACCATCACCAGGCTTCATCGCGGAACCATCACCAGGCTGCATCACTGTACCATCACCGTCGACTGTGCCGTCAACTGGCTGCACGCCCGCTGCTTCTTCACCGGGCTGCTGTGAGGAACTCAACCTTTCAACAAACCCCTCTGGCAAATCTTCTTCATTCAGAACTCCTTGTGCTGCGAGTTCTTCCCACACGCCTTGGTCTGAACGTGCTTTCTGTCCAAACACTAGTTCGTAGGGAGTCCTTCCTGTTGTGCCAGACATGAATGTGTTCATTGAGTGAACGACCAGCTTCAAGCCCTTGGTCCACTCTGTACCGTGAATGTCCATCCACTTACCAAGCTTGATTTGGAGGTCACCATTTCCTCTTTCCACACATCCTGTAAATTATTATTATTATTATTATTATTATTATTATTATTATTATTATTGTTATTATTATTATTATTATTATTAAATCACTCTTATACCGCGCGATACTCCCACTCAGTGAGACTCAAAGCGCTTCAGCCGATGTCGAGGCTGCCTCTCAGTGTGTAGTGTCTCAAGTCAATGAGACCAGTGTCCTGCTGCCAAGGGCGCTGGCACACTGTTTTCCACAAAGGAACATCATAACGACATTCTGTCTTATCAACTTTTTACCTGGAACATTTAAAGTCTGGTTACAAATATGACAAATGTAATATTCTGTTTTAGAAGGCTTGAGCTTTACAAGAATTTTAAAAAGACTAAATTTTACAGTGGACATAATGAAGTTCCCCAGATTCTTTACTTGTTCATGCGCATGTTTAAATTCATAAAGACGATCTCATAGTAGGATAAGATACACCGATGACAACATCGCAATACCTTGACTTTGTGGATGCCTTGGGCGTCCGCGGATGATGGTAATACCCGGCCAGAGCTCGCAGACCTCTCTGATGACGTTTGCTGTAAACTCACGGCCGTTATCCCTCTGGAGGATCCGTGGGGGACCAAAAGTGCAAAACAGGTCAAACAGATGGGCTGCCACTTCTGCAGCTGACCTTGTTTGACTGGCGTATGCCCAGCTAAACTTGGAGAACCAATCCCTGGAAGCACAAGTTAATCATAGGCTTTCCCGATGGCAACAGCTTCGGCACCTGGCGTTGTGCACAACTTGTACACGTTTTCAAGAACACGTCGAATGCTCCATGCTTCACACCGGCGTAGTTCTCCTTGACCTCGGTCCATGTTTTATCCCGTCCCCCGTGGCCCACACGAGCATGGCATCTGGCTATGGTGCTGAACAGCTCATCTTTTGTCACTAATGGGCACTTTGTCTTGACGCAAAACACAATGTCCTTGGAACCTACGCGCTGCAGCTTGAACTGCTTCTGACAGCGGAACTTGAAGTATGCTCCATCTCTGCACTTGCTTCCTTTTCCCATGGAAAGGGCATTCTCAATCTTGTTGTATCTCTCCTGCCTAAACACGACATTGTCTCTTTTTTTTCGCTGCTGCAAGACTGCTGATATGGTTTTCCAAAAGGCTGTAAAATTTCTGTATCTGTCCTTCATCCTCCATGGCTGATGTGACTTTGTCCCTATCAAATTTCAGACTGAAGTGTTCTTGGTTCAATGTGTAGAGCTGTTTTTAATATTTTAGGAGCAGTGTTCAAATATGCAGCCAGTATTCAGTGCAGTTATTATAAGAGTCAATCAGATTTGTGTTCACCAAGTAGAAATAACTGCTATAATGCCATAAAAAGTGGGGGGTTTTGTGTTTTTTTGGTTTCATTAAAAGTGTTCATAAAAAGTGTTCACATGATCACAGTCAATGCGCAAATCCATGTTCTGGTTACAAACCGAACAGTTGTTCAATAAGTGAAACATGAGTACAAATCCAAACTTCGATTTCAATTTCTACTGAATTGTTGTTTC
>JAWQFJ010002861.1:0-22500 GCA_034096865.1 Theodoxus fluviatilis
GAGGTCCTAGCTTTGTTTCTTAATGAAGGATGTACTTTCGAAGGAGGTAAAGTCTCCCCCGGTCATGTCACGTGTGCGGATATCGTCGTATGTACCGCAAGTACTTGCACCGTCCATCGCGTTTGGTTCGCGTTACAGGTAGCCCAAGATTGTGATACTTTCCCTGGCCTGTCATGGATTGATGTGATTCTTTCCGTAAAAATATGGATTGGGTTTGTTTGCTTGCTTGCGTGTTTTAACAAGGGCTGAATGTAAGACAGGCAGCTATGCCTAATTTGTGAATTTCCCTTGGAAAATAAAGTTCAATCAATCAATGGCTGTGTGTGTGTGTGTGTGTGTGTGTGTGTGTGTGCATGCATGTGCGTGTGTGTATGACACATGTCTTATTTTTCAAATGCATATTTTTACAAGGCTACTTTAAAAACTACTGGTGGCCTTGCATTGTCTCTTGTTTCTTTTCGTCACTTCCATTCTGAAATGACTTCATTTATCCTCACACGGCTTACTTTCTTTGAAACTACATTTGACCATCCCAATCCATGTGCAGTAAATATTTTGTCCTCCAGGTCCCAGTGTGCATCTCCCTGTGGGTTTGGGGGTAAGAATTGACCCACCACGTCTCCCTACACGATTCGTAAGAGGCGATTAACTAGGGACACCGTAACTGGATTACATATACTCTAAAACTGTTCTAGTGATGTTCATGCTTAGTGGCCTTACATAGCCTACAAGGCTGATAGGCCGTAAATCACTATCCATCCATCCATCCCAGTGTGCCATTCGTCCTCATTACTCAATAGGGTTTTCTCACTTACTGCTTCCAAATCTAAAGCTATGGTCAAAGAATGGAGCCTGAATATACACATTTGTATATAATTATATGTGATAGGTCTCTTGATCAAGTCAGTCCTAATTTTGCATGTTTTATGCTTACAGTTATGATTTAACCCTTTACTGACAGGTAACAACTATTCTCATTAAGGCCACGCACCCACAGCACTAAAACATAAACATCATAGATGGAAGCGATAATCATTGATCTGTTGTATCCTAAAGTTTCATGATGATTGAACGAACAAAAGAGTTAGTGACATTGATCTAAAACCACCAAAGATTTTGCATTTTTGAGTTGGCAACGACAGGCAGAACCTGCTGTTTAGGGTTGATGTATTCAGTCAGAAAAGGGTTAATGAGGTTTAGTTTTTGTTCAGTACAACCTTTTCCACAAGAGAATAATGTTTATCAAATACATCTGCTGCCGTATTCCCTTCTTAAAACATATCTAACCAGTCTGGGATGTGTGAAAACCAAAGGTAATAATTATACAGAAATACACATTCAAAACATCAACACAATCATCTAAAAACTTTGAATTTTATTATAAAGTTACAGTACAAAATACATATTCATAGCACATGAATTATTACAGTGTTCACAGTAAACCACTTTGCTCAGTAACATTTGTCATGAGACAAATGGACAAGCCTTCATTATGAACAAGTGAGACATAGCAACATTGTTTTGATCAGGGTGTAGATGGCAGGTGACATACATGTAAACAAAATCTTTGACTCTCCTCAAACACCTACCTACATCTGTGTCAAGCCTGAGCCTATGGAGTGTTCTTGTGTGCATGTGGTGTGTGTATGTGCTTGTGTGTTCGAGTGTGTGTGTGTTTGTATGTTCATGTTCATGTGCATGCACATATTTGTGTGTATGTGTATATATTTGTGTCTGTGTGCATGTGTGTGTGTGTGTGTGCATGCGCATGCATGGGTGCATGCATGCATTCATGTATTCATGCATGCATGCATGTATTCATGCATGTGTGCATGCATGCATGCATGCATATGCTTTTGTAAAGCTAAATGCATGAAAATGAGGACAAAGCTGCAATAAAATACACTACAGAGAGCTCAAACATGCACAGTATATTTGACTTGTAGAGAAGCAACAAGCATCAGATCTATCACTGTGAGACTCCAGTCCAAGAAAGGCTTAAACTCCCTTCACAAAAAGAATATCTTGACTAGCAAAGCAAGAGACCAGCAAATGATACGAAACTGAACTACTAACACCACGCTCTATCACTGTCTAGTCAACAATGGCAAGACTTTGTGTATCACTTAAGAATCTAGAACAAGGTTTGTTAGTAAAAACTAGTTATTCCATATAATGGTTAATAGGTGCCATTTAAAATCTTGAAAGGTTATGACTGGATAGTTGAAATTGACACCCTGAATGAAATACAGAAGGTAGACAGAGTAAAACGAGGAAGGGGGTGGGTGAGGATAAGTCTAAAGTTCAGATCAATTAGACTTTTTACCCCCCCAAAAATAGGAGCACATAGAGACAGTAAAAATATCATTGCAACATCCTCAAATCCAGCTTCCAATAATGGTACACAAGCTGCATTCAAAAGTGAGTATGATGCAAAACGGATCTTTTGCATGAATATCATGGTACCCACTAGCCAATCCAGATCATTGACTTCTATCTAGTAGTCATTAAAATCAGAAAGATTACAAAATTATCTCAATAGATGCTTCTGGAGTACACAACATAACATTTATTTCACAATGAATTCTAGACTTATTTCATGCAAATATCTCAAGAAAGATGGAGTTGTGAGAACTTTTGAAGAGCATAATCTATACAAAAAAAGAATATGCCTAAATCAAATGTAGATGAAATAAATGTGCATTCCTGCATGCAGAGGCATGCATGAAATGGCATTGTGTTTGTGCCACAGATCCTGGTCTGATAAGCTCATGGCAACGTCCAGACATGAATAATAACAGTAACAATGTACCTCAGGTGGAGACAGGCACTCTCCCAGTGTATACACCTGATATTCAAGACAAGTGTATATAAAAATATACAAACAGTTTACAATCTGTACAAACTATACTTAGTTACAGTGTGCAATATCAAACATTCATTCATACTAGGCACTGCTTTTTACTCTGAGAGAGAGAGAGAGAGAGAGAGAGAGAGAGAGAGAGAGAGAGAGAGAGAGAGAGAGAGAGAGAGACAGAGAGAGAGAGACAGAGACAGAGAGAGAGAGAGAGAGAGAGAGAGAGAGAGAGAGAGAGAGAGAGAGAGAGAGAGAGAGAGAGAGAGAGACAGAGAGAGAGAGAGAGAGAGACAGACAGACAGACAGACAGACAGACAGACAGACAGACAGACAGAGACAGACAGAGACAGACAGACAGACAGACAGACAGAGAGAGAGAGAGACAGACAGACAGACAGACAGACAGACAGACAGACAGACAGACAGACAGACAGACAGACAGAGACACATACATAGAGTGAGAGACAGTGACTAAGTAAAAGATAGAGGGACAGCGAGAAAGAGAGAGCTGATACTAGTGAGATATAGAAATTAGTTGGAGAAACAGATGGACAGGCACTTTCAGACTGAAACATCATCAGCAATCAGAAAGGCAGACAGGCAGGCAAGCAGACAAAGGTGAACCATTTGATCAAATGTACATTTTTGCAATATTATGTAAAGCTATATATTGATTAAAACAACTACCATGTAGTAATACCATGATATGTATTGGACTGATGGATGGAGTTATTGAAAGTTGCATTTTATATTACAAAAACAACATCAAATTTTACACTTTTGAAATTCCAAATGTCATGCAATGTGTAATTTGATAAGAAAATCTGTTCCTGGCAGGATCTTGTTATATAAAGATAACAGCAAAAATATGGCAATCTGAAAATTACAACCTTAGATTTTCAGTACAAAATGTTACTGTAAGCCACTGGGTTTGAACCTAATACTCCAATCACATTTAACAGTAGAACAATATCAAAATCAATGTCCTCAGGCTATCTTATTTATTTCAATAGATTGCAGAGCATAACATTCTAAACGTATATCACCTTGAGCTATGAGACAGACATTTCAAGAAATTGTCATTCTGTTTTGTTTTTTGTGGGTTTTTTA
This sequence comes from Theodoxus fluviatilis, assembly GCA_034096865.1. Taxonomy (NCBI): domain Eukaryota; kingdom Metazoa; phylum Mollusca; class Gastropoda; order Cycloneritida; family Neritidae; genus Theodoxus; species Theodoxus fluviatilis. The sequence goes on from JAWQFJ010002861.1 coordinate 3,968, forward strand.
CCCCCCCCTCAACCACACTGTCCAGTGAACTTTTGTATGGCAAACAGCATGAAGTCCTGATCATAAGAAACTTTCATTCATTGCGTTTACAGGCCTCATGCTTTGATCTTTCATGTTCATGTTTCAAAGCAATAGATTACTGCCAACCAAACATACCATACATTATTTAATTTAGCATGGACATAACATACCATGCCTTGGATGCATGCAGCTTGGAATTGCTCCATGCTGAAAACCTTTTGTCTTATAATATTTCAATTCTTGTGCACGTCAGTACATTCAAAAAAAGGTTCTGCATATTCCAGCCTTGGCAATACATGCCACATTTTTATAACTATTGCGTAGCCATCAGCACAAAAATGTACTTTTTAAGTACATGTCGTCATTACCATTTCTCATGAAAGATATAACTAGCACACCAAGCTTAACTTTCACAATCTAGCTGATGGTCCATTTTATGGCACACACCAAATTTTGGTTTCTTTCCTATCACAGACAATTTTATGATTATCTTGGTTGCATGCCAGATAAAAACACTTCATTCATGTCTCACTCCAGTCTTTTTGTTTGCATAAGTTCCTGGTGTTCTTACTGCTAAATCACACATGATAGATTGATAGATATTGTAGAGAACAGCACTGTTCTCAGGGGTGGATCAGTTCTTTTTCTCTCTTTTTTTTTTGGGTGGGTGGGTGGGGTGTTTCCAAACTTTTTTTAGGATGGGGGGGGGGGGGGGGTCCGGGGGCATGCTCCCCCAGACAATTTTGAAAACCAGGATGCAAAATGGTGCAATCTGGTGCATTCTGATGATGATCATTGCCAGTTTCAGGCAGCAGATTTTGTTACTGAAGAATACCCCCAAAATTGACACTCAAAGTAAAACTTTTTTTTTTTTTGCTGTCGGGGTGTGGGGTGGGTGGTGTTTCCGGAAACCCCAGAACCCCCCTTGTCCGCCCCTGGTACTTCAGGACAATACAGTGGTTGTTACCATGTCAGTGAACAAATTTTTTGTTTTTTAATAACACTGAGGCTGCAGGGTCTGGAACCTAAGAATGTTCCAAACACTTTGTAATTCAGGATTCAGTAAGCCTTATCTGGGAAAGGACATCATGGTGCATTTAATAGGATTTTATAAGAGCATATATTTACATACTTATGCAGACTACAGGATGATGATACCATGACTTTCAGTAACTAGTGAGAGGTAGTGAGCTGAGGAGATCTTTAATTTTCACAATCAGAATTTTCAAAGGAAGCACAAAAACTAAACTTTTTTTTTCTCTCTCTCTCTTTATCACTGAGATCAGTCCAGAGTCCAACTTTCATCACATACCTAGAATCATGCCAAATGAAAAAAATTTTCTCCAAAGGTAACATTTTCACTTAACAATACTAAAAATGCCATTTCATCAACACCTAGTGGCTTTGATTCCTTGATATGTAAACACTGAATTTGAGTGCTTACCTTGAAACAACAAGAACAAGCAAAAATATTAGTTCTTTATGACTCGCTACATATTGTGCCACGGCCATGGCCGGTCATGCATGTATCAAGGAACAATGCTTTAGCGATGAACACAAAACAAGCAGAAGTTCTCCACAGAGGGCTTCTTCCAACTAACAGGTGCCCAAACCAGGCAGAGAAAGGTAAATGAATGGCTGACATTCATCCACAGTTAGCACAGTATGCTGTGAAAACAGTGATTCTTAAGAAGTAACGGTAATCACATCATCACATTAAAGGTACCCTGAAGCTTCATCACCTGGAAGACAATTTCCATCTTACTCTCTGTGGCAAGGCAGTCTCCAGAAAAGTCTCTTAAGAAGCAATACACGCACAACAAAGCTTTCCTTGTCTGTCCAACATCAAAGTAACAAACAGCCAAACTTTGATGAAAAGAATTTTCCCACTGGAAACTCTCTGTAAGTTTTATCTAAAATGAATCATCTTTTATTGAGTCTTGAGACATCTCTGCACCTTCCTCACACACTGACGTCTCTCTCATTGTCGTTCCCTGTACCACTGCCCTGTTTTGGCGTCTTTCGGGAAAGGTTCTTGAGCTCATTTCGGATACTGTCTATGAGGGGACGTGGGCTAGAGCCAGGTCGAAGGCTCTCCTTGATGATGTCCACCTCATCCTCATTGCCCACATTCCTGGTGGGTCTCTGGTGGGCCTCTGACCCATTCAGAGTCTGCAGCTCCATTCCCTCAGACTTAGAGGGCCTTCGAGCAGAGACTGAGGCCCCATGGGGGTATACAGGGACACTTCGGGGGATGGGCTGGAGCTGTTCCGGGCCTCTGAGACCTGTGTCTGAGGTGGAGGACCTGGTGGCACCATAGCCATTGCTGTTGGAGTGTCGCCGGCTGCCAGGGTTGTAACCGTTTGCAGGGTCACTTTCTCCCGCACTTTCCAGGTCTTTGGTTCTGATGACGATGGGTTTGCCTGGCTCAGTGGCAAAGAAGTTGTTCCGCATGCTGGCGGGGTAGGACTCATTGAAAGTGGTGGTCTTCACCTTCTCATGATGAGGGGGCTTGATCTCAGACTCCTGGTGAATAGAGATGTTTGAAAGGAAAATGAGAAATCAATTTCAAAACTATTTCCTCAGAGAGAATATGGCAAAGAAAAGCCCCTGGATTTATGACAAACATATTGCAATGATCCATTTAAAGTCTTCAAATTAGGTTGAATTTCTTCCTTTTTCTTTCTTTCCTTTTGGCACATACTTGACACTGTTCACCCATCACTATTTCTGTAAACAATCTATGTACAAAACTGATGCTAACACAAAGTATGCCCTATAGGAGTTCATAACAACTCACTAAAAGCAGTCTCTCCCACTGAAAATAACCCACTGAAGACAGATTCATGTCTTGGACTTTTTTTCTTCTTTTTTGGGTGGGTGGGTGGGGAAGTAACATGTGTTACCTCTACTAGCAAATCACAAAAACGGACAACACAAAGACAGAACATGTTAAGACTACATCATTCTTCAGCCAGAAACAGCACAATATGCACATGCATTTGTGCGCCCAAACTACAGTAAGTGTAGAGTGCATGAAAACCTCACTTACAGCAGCCTGGGGCATGGTGATGAGGGTGACATCATCCGAAGCCTTGTAGGGACTCCAGGCCTCAAGCCCAGACTCCTGAGACATGTAGGGGGGGTTCACAAACATGGGGGTGTGCTTCTTCTCTGCAACATAGACAGCACGTGGATATCAATCCAAAGGGACCAATCAATGAGTGAATACAGATGGATGGATGAAGTTTTACAGCCTCTCAGTCTTTGTTGGCTACAGAAGGCCACTGATCATGAAAAACAATTGGAGCTGGTGAGAAAAAGAGCAAATCAAGTCATGATTTCCCGAGTAATTTACATATTACAAATCTAATATGGAGATGCAGGGGGTCAACTCTTACCGTCAACCCACAGGGGGGAGAATGCATACAGAAAGAATGACTTCAAGACTCAGAAATATCACTGAAACAAATCATACATGCCATGAGAGCAGGAACCACCAACAAAGCCAAGCACATAAAAGAAACAGAAGAAAGAAGCATGCTGTGATGAACAATTAAAAGGAATTACAAGTAATGTACTACAGGAACTGATCTACATATAAATGTAACCTCTGATCCCCGTTCAACCCATAACTGCCTAAGTTAGCATTAATGGCACAGCTCAAGAAACATGAGAACACTACTCTACACCACACCACACACACAACACCACACCACTGTACACAACACTACACCATGCACATAACTATACACTATATTAAATCACACCACACACACAACTCTTTGCTAACTACAACACACACACAACTCTACACTACACTACACTACACCACACCACACCACTGTACACAACACTACACCATGCACATAACTATACACTATATTAAATCACACCACACACACAACTCTTCGCTAACTACAACACACACACAACTCTACACTACACTACACTACACCACACCACACCACTGTACACAACACTACACCATGCACATAACTATACACTATATTAAATCACACCACACACACAACCCTTCGCTAACTACAACACACACAACTCTACACTACACTACACTACTACACACACAACTCAACAATAACTACACCAGACACATAACTCTTCCCTAACTACACCACACACACACAACTCTACACTACACTACACTACAACACACACATCTCAACACATACTACACCATACACATAACTCTTTGCTAACTACACAACAACACAAAACTCTTCACTAACTACACCACACACACAACTCTACACTACACTACAACACACACAACTCAACACTTACTACACCACACACATAACTCGACATTACACTACACCATACCACACAACTATGTGCTACACTACACTATTACACCACACTACACAACATACTACACCACACTGGAGTACCCTACACTACACCATACCACACAACTATGTGCTACACTACACTATTACACCACACTACACTACACAACATACTACACCACACTAGAGTACACTACACTACACCATACCACACAACTATGTGCTACACTACACTATTACACCACACTACACTACACAACATACTACACCACACTAGAGTACACTACACTACACCATACCACACAACTATGTGCTACACTACAATATTACACCACACTACACTACACAACATACTACACCACACTGGGGCACACTACACTACACCATACCACACAACTATGTGCTACACTACACTATTACACCACACTACACTACACAACATACTACACCACACTAGAGTACACTACACTACACCATACCACACAACTATGTGCTACACTACACTATTACACCACACTACACTACACAACATACTACACCACGCTGGAGTACACTACACTACACTAAACCACACAGCACCAGTGTGTGTCAACTGACAAGTCCAACTCACCTTTCTGCTGTGGTTCAGATGCTGGAGGAGAGGCTGCATGTTCACTGTGTTGGAAGTAAAGCAGAAACAGTGCAAGTCATGGGTGTACCGGAGGCACCACATCTGACATCCTGAATTTTCCATACTTTGTGTGTGTGTGTGTGTGTGTGTGGCAATAATCATAGATGTTTTTGAATTTAAAGCAAATGATTTACTTTAAATGCCTTAACACTGAAACAAGTCTGATTTGCCAATCTCTACTGTGCATATCATTTTTTTATTCCATGAAACATTTCCAAGGTCACTGCATATAAAACATGCTTGTTACCAAAACACTACATTAACAATCCTTTTGCAGTATCACTTCTGGGATTTTACGCTGGCAAATTCCAAATGTGATAACATTTCTAAATCATTACACCCTCCAGGCCACGATGAAAAGTGGATGGTTATTAAGTCAGTTCAGACAGTGAAAGGAAAACAAACAGTTCTGACAGGTATTCTTACCTGGCAGCTGCCAGCTGCTTGTCTCGGTTCCTGGTGCGCACCTGTAGCGTCTCATCACTGACATTGGCCTCCCTTGGGCTGACCTTGTTCCTGGCACAACAAGCAGTACTGGCATGGGTGATGAGATCTCATAGTAGGCACCCAGACAATCAATTACTCTAGTACACAGCATTTCACTCTGCATGTATTCTGAGGTCCTGCTTGTCTCTTCACAGCAGATATCATGTGGACTTCATTTTTCGACTGATTCTTAATTTTGTCTGCTAGTGGAAAGGTTGACACTTCATTGTTAATCATCCATGAGTGATCTGAATCCAAGCAGTCTCATAGCATATTTACGAGGCTTGGCAGTGAAATGGTTAGTTTGTTTGGTCAAGTAGTACAAGAGACATTAGGGGATATGCCATCAGTGTCTTTCTGGCTTTAATGTTACTGAAGCTACATAAATTTGTTTTCATTCATAATAATGTTTCACTTACTTAAGCCTTTTGAATACAGTAGCCTCAGAATGAACTATTGCGATATCTTCATTAAAAATTCCCTTATGCATTTTTCCACTGCAAGGAGAGCTAGTGCAATATAAGTCAAAACATTAGAGTGTTAAAGTCACACAAGAGGGGACAAAAACAGTTCACATGTCAACTATATATGTTACCATATCCACAAAAAAACTCAAGTAGTGAGTGAGATGGACTAGTGAGGGTAGAACTTGACCCAATCAATGAGGATGGCATCAACAGGAATGGAATGTGAACGTCACTCAAAACAAACAAGGGGAGTGTTAATTTCATGTTAGTTTCAGTGAAAGTAAGAAAAGACTCAAACGCAGAAACTAAAATAGGATCGGTGGAATCATTTTCCACAAACTCAATGTCATTACCATTGTGCAGACATTGTCTGTATTGGTGAGGTCTGTGACTGTGAGCTAAAAATAAATTCATAATTCATTCCTTGGAAACAGTTCACCATGCATCAGCATTCCTGATCACCATACCTTGGGATTTTCTTTGGAGTGGGATTATTAGACCTGTCAGATAAATGTCCAACTATCTTTACAGGCAGTTAGTTTTTCCTGTTGTACATACCATACATTCTCAGTGGATCAGTCTTGACAAATTTACTCACAGACTCATGTCAAAAGCTCCGAACAAGAGGAATGCAACTTCCCTCTGTATCATTATGGTTGACTATCATGAGTTACAAACATCTTCTCTGCCACCAGGAGCATCATATTTGTATAACTTACAGTCACAACACTGTCTTTGAATATGCATTCTTGTAATTCGTGAGGACAGCCAGCCAGCCAAGGACAAACTCAAACCTATTCTCATTCAAATCAACATGCACCACACACACACACACACATATATGCGCGCATGCATGCACACACACACACACACACACACACACACACACACACACACACACACACACACATTATATGCACACCACAAACACAAACACCACATGTGTGCAAAACACACACACACACTCACACACACACACACACACACACACACACACACACACACACACACACACACCCCTCTAACACATATATGCACTCTACAAACACACACACACCACATAATTATGTGCAAAACACACACACACACACACACACACACACACGCACACCATAAACACATTCATTCTCTCTCTCTCTCTCTCTCTCTCTCTCTCTCTCTCTCTCTCTCTCTCTCTCTCTCTCTCTCTCTCTCTCTCTCTCCCCATCACATACACACACAATTCATCTACCAGCCACTCAATCATTTCTTCTATTCAGTTTTATCACAAAATAAAACCAGCTTACACTACATACACCAAGCAACAGCACACACACGAGAGTGCACCTACCCAATGGTGCTGTGACTGGAGGAGATGAGGGAGAAGGCATCCTCTAGCAGCTGGTGCATCCGTTTTTTAGCCTCTTGCAGTGACTCCTGCTGTGGCTGTATGAAACCCTCGTCCTCAACATCCTCCTCTGGGTCAAACGCAATGTTCTGCAAAAAAGGTGGTGAAAGTTCATTATGATGGGCTTGAAGTCTTCCACACTTTTAACTACAAGATACCTCATGGTAACACAGAAGTGCTGCTTAGGGCCACCTTGCCAGAGCTACCGGAGCAGGCCCCAAAAGCACAAAGACCACAGCGATCCCACTAATGAAAGAGGTATTGGAGCAGCACAAGCTGTATATGAGTCTGGATTGCTTTCGTGCAGTCCACAACTAATACATCATTTCCGAGAGAGAACCATCAGCTGTGGATATTTGTGATGAGGCCAACGGCTTAAGAAGGAGACAAGGCAACATGGTGATAATCCAGAATGTATTATTATCAAAGTGGGCATGCTGGATAACAATTAATGTAGATCGCCTTGATGTAAGTACAACAATACTATATATTCATGCCTGACCACTAACTGACAATGATAAAATAGACAGAAAGATTCATAAACTCTGAGTGTGCCATTCAGTCAGATTTATACATGCTTGAGAACAAAACTGGGCAAATCAGACAGTATTTAATAATAATAATAATAATAATAATAATAATAATAATGTATGGATTTATAAAGCGCCTTACCAATGAGTTAAGACATGCTCAAGGCGCATACATACACAGCCATTACAATATACAATAACAGTCAATCACCTCAAGCACAACTTAATAAACTTAATAACATAAGAGTCAGACATTCACTCCAGACATTCGACAAGCTGATGTACAGCATCACAGTTTAACCAATTAACCTACAAATAAAAGAATACATATCATAGAGGGATGATTCATTTACAGAAAAGGATGATAAAATTTACTATAGCACTGACACATCAATGACATGATACACATGTAGGCAATTCCATTTACATGTGTCAGTATGCATGGCTTTAGTACACTGCACCTTTTAATACATTGCAGACACGAGCAACTGCTAAAATATCAGTAGACCAAATGTAAGAGTGGGTGTCAAACCATGAGGTGTGCTTGTACTTACAACGTGGCCTCCCATGGATGCTGCACTACCATTGGACTTGCTGGGCCTGCACATAAGTGTACAAATGGTAAGATACATGGTTTATACATCATAGCTTCTGAAATGAATGAATTTGTATTGTCAAATTACTAGAGACAGCTTATATCCTGAAGACATGTTCTGTGTGTGTGTGTGTGTGTGTGTGTATGTGTGCATGCATGTGCATGAGCGTGTATGCATAATGTGTGTGTGTATGCATAGCATGTGTGCATATGTGTGTGTGTGTGCATATGTGTGTGTGAGTGTGTGTGTGCACGTGCATGTGCATGCATGCATGCGTTGAAGGATGTTTACAATACTCTGATGGCTTGGACAGAGTCAACCTTATTTAGATCAACTTACGAGGACTTCTTTGGCTTGTTCAAGAAAACATCAGGCATACGTTGTTCTCTTGTCTCAGGAGCTTCCAGCACTGCGTCTATCTCCTGCTGTGCCTCCCTGAACCTCCTCCCTGCAACACAGAGGGGCAGAGTGCAGAGCAGGTGTAGGGAGAGGCATGAGTCGTGTTATTATTTTTACGTTGGTGTATTGCATGAAGTCTGTAGGAAACTGTTAACACATCTTCAGATGAAATGGGTAGTTTCTATGGAACTATCTGAAACAAGCATGAAAACATCCAATGGTTGAATCAAACTGAGTATATTTCTGAATATTTATGTTGACAACAGATTATTACCTGCAGCACTCCTCTCCTTCTCTCTCTGCCTCTGCTCTCTCAGTCTCTGCTTGTTTCGTCTCCTCTCTTCCTCCGCTCTCTCCAGCATCTCCTTCTCCTCCTGCGCACAGAAAGAAGAGAAACTTTTCATGCAACAACAGAATAACAACACAACATCACATGAAAAATTCAACTGATCATCACAATCAATTAAGCAGCTCCAAAAAATGTACCAAAAAATAGAGAGTCGGGGTCAGGCCAAAATAGTCATAGAGGGGCACTTTACCAGCTACCCGACTTTTGTTTTCTTTCCTGATTTGTTTTGAGGCCCTGAAAAGGGCCGTTTAGTCAACTTGTGGTGGGCCACATTATAAATCATGACAGATTACAAAAGTCAGGTAGCTGGTCTCCTTAATTTTTTGTCCTTATAGTAATGTAATCCAAGAGATTGAGCACAACATAGTCAAGCCTAACACTGTGCGATGCACGATAATCCTCAGCAGACACCGACATCATTCCCCCCTTACTTGGACACTGCAACTTGCCAACCAGGGTAAAGCAGTCTTGTTGTACAGTCAATGCATAATTAGTTTAGTCACATGGTCGTGAGCTCACTCTAGGTTGCATGTACACCTGTTAGCTGTTAGAGAACAGCTGAAAACTCCAATCTAGTGAATAATCAATTCAATGACTATTTAGTTCAGTGCTGGCAGTCAGCAAATAAATGCTGCTGTTGTATCACTTTACACTGACTTCAAACTGCACTCTTTTTATCTGCTAGGGCCTACCTCTGCTGTGGGTGTGTGTGCTGCTGCTCTCAGACTTCGAGGCCTGGGGAGGGGCTTGGCTGCCGCGCTGTTCTGGAAGGAAGCCTGGGCTGGGATCACCACACCCTCCGCATCCTCTGTACACAGAAAACAGTCATATCATCTCATACACGGCCAGACAAGAGAGACAGGGAGCATGCAGTCATGCGCTAAATGATAAGTAGGTACATATCTGAATAAGCAATGAATGAAATGAAGAGGAGAGAGAGAGAGAGAGACCAGGACACAGAGAGACTATCAAAACACGAGGAGACAGTAGCAGAGAGGTTGATGCAACATTTGTAACAAAAAGACATGCACAAATGCAGAAAAATGTATGCACATGCATGCACATGCATGCACAAGCACACACACACACACACACACACACACACACACACACACACACAGGCACTGCCACTGATCAGACATCAAACTCTCATCTGAAACACACATGAGCACAAACACACACACAAACGTTCATACATGCATAAATACGCGGTGAAATATATCACTGACTTACTTACTAATCATCAACAGCCAAAAACGAAAAGACTAATAATTCATCTAAATCCAATCCCAACAGGAAAAGTATCAGTGGTGGAGAAGGCAGGCTGCCTCTTGCTAACAATGCACAGCAGGTCTGAATCACCTCTCTTTTCACTTCACACTGCATGGGATCCGCTGTGTAACAGGTTGGAGGGAAACACCTGTTGCGTATAGACGTTTCTCACTTCCCTGCCACTCCACTCCATTGCCCAGCCCAGCCCTGCCCTGCACTGCACTGCCTTCCCATCACTGGTGGGTTTTATCAAAACATGTCACTCCCAATAAAATGTCAATGAAACAGATTAGCCACAGATATCAATGGAGAGTATGAGAGGACCGGTGGTACCAACTGCAGCAGGCGTACAGCAGACAAGCATTTCAAAAACATATGTGACCGTGCATGAGAAAACAAGGCTAAAATTATTTCTAAAATGAATGAATGAGATGTTTCAACCACAATATCATTTATTAATTCATGCATTAAAAAAAATCTCATCACGTTCATAGAGGAAATCTTGATTTATTTTTTTTAAGTGATGTAAACCTCAGAAAAGCAATTACATCACTTTGTGCACTGGTGACTTTTCTCGGTGTTCACTCTAAAACTGTTTTACCCAGTTTAGCCCTGTTTCTCATTCATGGTCATATATATGTGTGTATGTAATCCAACTGTGGATTCATTTCAAATGCATAATAAAAAACTTTTCACTTTTCTCGCCTGAATTAGGAAATAAATGTGTAATACTCATCAAGGAAACATTTCATACGAGAATGCATCTTAAGTACACAAGTGCATGCATACCAGCATACACACATCCATGTATGCATCTCCATATGTATACATGTACATGCATGCCAACATAAACACATACGCACCCATGCATGCACATGCACACACACATACATGTACATGCATTTGCATGCATATGCATGACTCATGCATACTCACATTTTACATGTACCTATGCACACAAGAAAGTGCAAGTGCATGCATACACACACACACAATATTGACCAGACCTCAGTTTCTACTATGATCTGCTCATCCCGATGTTGGACACAGAAATAAGCACAGAAGTTTATCCCTCCCCTTCATATACTGCTGGCCCCAGACATCTGTCAACCATATGAAGATGCCCCATGCTAAGGTCTCCAGTTAGACTTCGGCAGGCGGGCCACAATAATGGACTAGTCTGAGGAGAGGGGTGCAGGAAAGACAACAAAGTTGATGTAACACACAAGCAGATGGGCCACAGCATGTGATTGGCGGTGTTTTTACATGGGCATCTTCGAGCATAAACGCCCATGTAAACATGCAGCCAATCAGATGATGTGGCCTGTCTGCTAGTGTGTTACATCATCTTCACTGTCTTTCCTGCACCCCTCTCCTCAGACTAGTCCATTATTGTGGCCTGCCTGTGGGAGTCTAACCAGGGCCCGTATCCAGAACGGTGAGTTATTTTAACCCCGATTTATCTCTAAACGCAGACGATTCTAACTGTCTGTTCCGCTCTCCCTTGGCTGGAAACCAGTATATATAGCAAAGCGCAACCTAGGATCCTCTGATGAGCATACCTTATCTAACCAATCAAGATAACCCGGGGTTAGGGGATAAATCGAGTGTTAAAAAGATAAATTGCCGTTCTGGATACGGGCCCAGATCTCCAGCACCAAACAGGCATGAGAAGTCAACCAAACAACAAATCATAGTGTGCGACATGTTCTGGCAAAACCAGGTGTAAGTCAGTTTTAAAAGGCATTGAAATACACACACAGTTGGAAAGTTCATTGAATTTCCTCTAATTCGATACTGAATTTGTTACAGTATCTTGAAACATGACATTGGAAAAAACACTTTTGAGAAAAATAACTTTAAAGTTTGAACTCATTTAGCACAATATAGTGTAAACCAATGCAGGCAATTGACACTGTGACTCAAAAAAAAAACTTTTAAAAATCTATTTCTATGTGGAATTGGTGAAAATCCTAACAATGTGTGATACATAATTGTTTTATCTACTGGAAATAGCCAAAATTTATTTCACCTCAGGTAGGTTCCAATCACCCTTTCTAAGCCATACAGCAGAGGTTCCTCAGTGACTTAACCCTGGTTTTGTCATAATGGGTCACATGTATAACGGTCCCTCAGCCTCTACTCGTTTGTTGAAACCGTGTCTTTTGACAGGCAGAGATGGGCGAGCATGCTTTGGGGTTGGACGATGTGCGAGGCGCAGTGCCGTGGTTCTATCCCTGGGATGGAGAAATCTGGGTTTATTGAAATATCATTATATGTATAACAGCGTCAACTTCCTCTCTAAGTGCTTCCACTATAGTGGCAAGCATGGTGACAATCCAAAGCTTGCACAGTTTCCAGTTTTCCGGCCAGATATTCTATCATGCAGTGATAGCTTTCTATCCCTCTTTCCATAGCTAGCTGCAATGTGGTGTTTGTGTGTGTGTGTGTGTGTGTGTGTGTGTGTGTGTGTGTGTATTCGTGTGTGCAGTTGCTCTGTGTTTGACTCTTATAGAAGTAGTACAGCCAGCCCCAAGCAGCATGTGTGAAATCAGGAAACATCATACTGATATTGAGATAGTTCAAATTTCAAAGACTGTTTTCCCTGCCCAACAGATTCGTGGACACATTCCTTGACCCTAACCATAGAGAGAGCCTCAGCATCAAACTGCAACTTTTGATTTAGGAAACAAGTATGAATGTCAGGAAATTTTATACAGCTCAAATTCCAGAATTCTGCTCGAAGGTGCTCCACAAGGTCAAAATGCACACAGATAAGCCTTTAGCCTTCTCTTGAATGATGAGTCTCTGCCTGGCAAATTTCCTAAGGCAAACATACTGTTTCATAGCCTGGGTGCAGGGCACTGGAAACCTGTGTCTCCAATTGTCTTGAACATGTACTTGCTTTGAGGGGGTGTATATATCTGAAGTGAAAATCCCATGGCATTTCTTCACTGTATGACAAAGGGATCTGTAGCTCACCTGTTGTGGCTGCCCGCTTCTTCTTCTTCTTCTTCTTCTTCTTGGCAGCATGCTCCTGTTGGGATGCAGCAGCAGCATTCTCCGAGACATAGGTGACCACATCCTCTCCCACAGAAGGATGGCTGCCTCCATCAGAACCAGGTTCCCCTGTTCTGCTTCGGCTGCAACAACAACCAGAGAAACAATCCTCAGCAAAGATGATCAGAGGGATTCCTGAGCTTGAGGCTAATTTGGTGGCATTTATGAGTGACTGCAAATATAAATATTAGATTCAAATACATGTAGTTTGTTATCAGTTGAACTGACATTGGTCACAAAGACAACTAATTATTACAATGCAGTTTCTGATAAATCAGTAAAATATCATTTTCTTGATCATAAAATAAAACAGGCATTTTGTAATGTTAGTGCAGCATTCAGTTTTGCCCTCACATTCTTGGTAATGTAAGGAAACATTACATGGAAATAATCAGATGTTAACATCAACCAGTGCTTCAGCAACCAACTCAGTCAAAAACATCATGCAAATCAAAGAGTAACTTCATCCATTGGATCAAAACACTGTGACTATGATGGTCAGGGTGTCCTACAAAGATGTCCTTACCAATTACATAGATCCACTGGTGACAAAGGTACCAAGATTTCAACCTTCAGAGACTAAGCCCACAAGACGACACTTCAAATATCCCAAAGAACAACCATGTTTTCCACAAATCCAAGACAGTCTTAGATGTACCAAGACACATCACACAGAGCGAGAGAGTGCATGGACTGTCCTAAGGCAAAGGGATCCCTGCTTCCATACTATGGCCCTGAGCTCACCTGACAACCAGGGTCATGAGACTATACAAGGAACATACAATGTTATTGATAGGAGATTCACACACTGATGGCAATCATGCAGCCCCTGGTCATGACAGGTCCTTCAGCAGCCTGGACAGACAGACTGGAAAACTGCGTGGACACATCGAGTTCAGAGCTCATAGTCAAAGTAGAACCACCATCACCACCTTTGCCTTGGACCCCAGCAGATGGACGGACAGACACCAGGCAGCGGTAACCTCACACTCAATGCTCTAAGCAGCCACTCCCCCTAGTGACGCTGAAATGGTCGTTGTCACAAACATTCGGGGGCAGAGTACTCGGAGTACTCTGTCCACGGGGACAGAGTACTCGGTCTTTGAAATCTCGTCCTTACAGTCACGTGACATACCCGCTGCGGCCGATCGGCGATTAGAGTAAAAGTGTCCGAGAGAAACCCATTCTCCCCTACCAGCACTGTAACATGCGTGTCCTTTATGCGTCCTTTACGGACCATGCATGCCTCCCTGTAGGCCGGCACTGTATTCAAATAGTTCAATAAATCTTGTCCCATTCGAATGTCGACCGCCATTTTGATAGGTAAACTGCCGGTTGTTGGCAGTCTCGTTCTCGTTCAAATGCCGAGATTTCAAAGACCGAGTACTCTGTCCCCGGGGACAGAGTACTCCGAGTACTCTGTCCCCGAATGTTTGTGACAAAGACTATTTCAGCCCTAGTGACCACAACAAATATGAGCAGACTCCCTCTGTCAGATCTATCATACATTCCCAGCCACGCCATGTCATGCCTTTGGCACTTGGGTGAAAAATTGATAGCAACAGCCCGCAAGAGCATGGTATTTGATCCACATGTCCTTGCCTTCTGGCTTCTTCAGTAATGCGCTGACTGCATCAATTAATCGGAGAGAGATTGTGATGAGACCCTTAATTGCACCTTGAGGAACATTCTCTGGTTAAATTTACTGCTCTCTGGGAGGAATTAGTTGTGTTCCCATTTCCTTTAGCTTTCAAGTATGATCCATGTTACTGAAGATGAGAAAATGAGAGTATGACCTGGATGCACAGTACTGGCAATATTCAAGGCTTTAAGATGCCCAAAGAAATAGATCAGCAGGGCGGATAAACAAAGAGACTCCCCAGGTTTTGGATTCAAACCTTTGGACTCAAAGAATGTATGACAAGCACTAGGCAGCTTCAAGAGTGAAACTAAGCTCCTTATTCAGTGTTTGATATGAGAGAAACCCAGTGCCTGCAGACATGCCACAACCTTATTTCCAACAACAAAGATGACCGACTCTTCAAAATATCTGACAACAAACCCAAGATTAAGAAAATCCTGGTTTCACCTAAAGCAGGTGTCCCATGACATGAAAGAATGAGCATTTCATGTTATAAAACCAGACGAACATTAGACTCATACCTTGAATTCTCATCTTTCACATCATTGTTATTAACATCTTCCTTGTTGTTCCCTTCTTCTCCATCTCTTGGCAATGGGGCAGGCTTATTCCCAACTTTACTGTGTCCCTTCACATCAACACTGCCACAGCAGACGACTGGCATTGCTCTTGCTGTTGCACGTACGGCACCACTCGATCAATTCATTCCATTGGAGAGTTAATTGACACTAACCGGTTGCAGTGAGAAATTGCAGTGGCTTGTCACAACTTGTATACAGCAGACGGTAAAGTAGTATCCAGTGTCAAATTCCTTAAACTGCTAGACATTTTTCTTAAACGCATACAAGATGCAACCCATGCAGGTTGCTTCAAATGTCGTAATCATACAGTTTCCAGTTGAACAACTTCGTCACTTTCCTTCAGTGCGCTGAGAGGTGGCCAGAGACAACCTTGTACAATACTGGATAATTCCGAGACCCTTCTATCTTAGCTGGTTTGTTGTGCCGGCAGACGTCAAGACAGATAGTTTCTCCGAAGCCTCTTCTCTGCTCCCTCGTTTCTCTCACAATGACCGCTGTGACTGCCCACACAAACTCTTACTGGAGGCGAGAGGGAAGCGAGGTCTGCTAAAGTATACCTGTACACCTCCCACCCAGATAAGCATTGCGGAGAAGGGCTGGCTGCGTGTGTCAGGCAAGACATTCAATACTTGACAAGCCAAGATCGCTCCAGTCAACAGAGCTATTTATAGCGCTACTGATCCACCCCCCAGTCGGCTTGCAGTGGCACCCGACAGAAAGAAGTCAGGCAGGGCGGCTTTTATCTGTACCGGGCAATGTACAAGCCCAGACCCGTAGCAGAAACACCGGGCTTTTTAATTACATGTAAACTACTGCTTGGGCCTGAAGTATTGTGTGTATCGATCAGACAATGCAGGTGTCGCATCTGAAAGGTGGCACTATGAAAGTAGTGCATGTGCTGCAGTTCCGTCTGCCTTCTGTGCACAGTAAAATCAATAAGCACCTTGGTTACGTCTCATTATGTGCAGTCACTGTCAAAGGAAAATTGTTGATATCCTATACTTCATGATACCATGTTAGGCGTTAGTGCTTGGATCACTATCAGCTGACAATTGCATGTGACAATGACATTTCTAACATTCTGGCATGCCATGTTTGCTTATGGTATTACATGGGCAGCTGCAACCACAGGAAAAAAAATGGGATGCAAAATGCAGTGAGGGTAGAAATTTCTAAAATGAACCAGCACATCACCAGGCCATACATTTCTATTTACTGGTATGATGCACATAAAAAAAACAGAGATGAGCAAATTAATTTTTTAATTAGGAAATCTCCAGCATATGCACAAAAACATAATTTCCCCCTTATTAAGCAGTCAGTTCTGCATGGTGCTTAAACAGGTGTCAGTGTGGACATTAAGCAATGATGCATAAATAACTTTGTTACATGAATCAAGCAAATTACTATAACTGTTTTTCAGAACAAAACAAACCGGAAAGATAATCAAATTTGGAAAGAAAAATAATTGATTCCGACACAAAACCAAATAACCTTGCATGAAAAGGCACTGGAAGGTTTTTCTTCAACACAAGGGTTGAGTCCTTGTACAACTGAATTATGGGTCTTCCTCTAAACCCCAATGTCCAGGATCTGCATACAAGGCAAGAACAACGACCTGCACACAAGCAAAGAAAGAGGCTCCTAAACTGAAATTCTTTACACCTGCAATAATGTGAGTCTTTTGTCAAGTGCCTCAGATCTAACTGTTGGGGGTGGGGAGGTGGGTCATTCATTGACGCTATGTATGGCATAAGTTAGTATGAACACATGCTTTGGTTCTTTCACTTCTTCTTACAAGGGATTCAAACAGGCTGAGGTGTGAGCAGACATTAAAACAACAACAACAACAAAATTTACTATAAATAGCACTTGAATATAGGTTATACTGCCCAGGTGATCCAAAGGGTTGTAGAAGTCTCCTACATTTTGCAGTCATGGTGATCTGCTTCCTGTTTACTTTCTTAGTTATAAGAGGTCAGTGTTGCTGTTATTGTGACTATGAATAGCTTTCATGTGCATTGATAAAGTAGTTAGTCCAGTGGCAAAAAGTCTCAAATGTTTACATGTTGATCAGGATATCAAGCTAGTATTTGCAAATTGCTAATCCAATCATACAAGTTACTGGAGTCATAATCCTATTTCTGAGAGAATATAGCGCACAAGTCCTATTATTTAAATGTAAAAAAAGCTTTATAAATCACATTTTCCCATTAGCAGCATATATGTGCTTTCATGTGGGTTTTTTAAATCATACAGGGCTTCACAGCATCTCTGCTCAATTCATCACTATCTAGGTTTGAAATGAGAGTTTGTGAATGTTTTTACATTGAATCCACCCTCCACTAACCCCCATTGCCACCCCCCACCAAGCCCCATCCTCACCCCCCCATGACCCCCATCCCCACTACCCACCAACCCCCATGACCCCCATCCCCACTACCCACCAACCCCCATGACCCCCATCCCCACTACCCACCAACCCCCATCCCCCACAACCCCTATCCCATCCCCCCCCAACCCCCATCCCCACCCCCCACCAACCCCCATCCCCACTACCCACCAACCCCCATCCCCACCCCCCACAACCCCATCCCCACCCCCCACATCCCCATCCCCACAACCCCTATCCCACCCCCCTACAACCCCTACACCCTGCCCCTACGTTTGAAGGAAAGAACAGGCTTATCTCATCTCCCAGTGAGATTCATAGAAGTGAATGACAAGAGATCTATATGACATGTGACTTGCTCTTACTCAAAT
>JAWQFJ010002861.1:25000-52500 GCA_034096865.1 Theodoxus fluviatilis
TCCCCTCCCTTTCTCCCTTTCTGTCTCACACACACACACACACACACACACACACACACACACACACACACACACACACACACACACACACACACTCACACACACACACACACACACTCACACACACACACACACACACACACACACACACACACACACACACACACACACACACACACACACACACACACAAGCATGCCACTTTCCAAAGACACAATTCAAAAGAACAGAACTTTCAAAGAAAATAATCACAAACCAACAAACAGATATTTCACTGATCACAGCAATGAGATCCAAGAGATTTTAACACCACTTTTTCAAACGGATGGGCAATGTCTAATCCAAATACAGTCCTTTTAAAAGTGAACATTCATGATGTCATACCAAGTGATGTCAGAGACCTACTGACATCACAACATTCCAATTACAGTACTAACCTTTTCAAGATAAAGTGTGAGCTACAAAAAAGATTCACAACACTCCAACTATTTGCACTGATAAAACTTCAGCTAAGGCAAAAACAAAAAGTTGTGGTTATGGTAACCCAACAGACCCTATCTCTCCCCCCGCCCCCACCCCTACCCAAATGTGAAAAGAAGAGTTGAAAATGAACTTGCTGTTCTATCTTCCCTGCCCCACAAGCACTCAGGGAATCCACTATTTACTTGTCAAAGGCATTCTCAGCTAAAGAAAAACTTTATGTTCAATATGGCCTCTTCTATTGTAAACATATACAGAAATAGCTTATTTTTTAAAAGGTCAGACCAACCTAATGACCCCCCTCCCCCCCTTTTCCCCCCTTGTTAGTGTAACCACAACTATTATTTAGTTTGGCCTAAACAAGCTCATGCAAATCTAAGTTCTTGCTTTGCTTGCTTGCCAAAGACTTACAGGAAGAGATATTATTTCACCTGCTGAACACATACATTATCTCCAAACAGAGCTATATCCATATGGTCTTTCAGTAACATGGTCACTTTTTTCAAATGCTAAATTTCCTATATGTTCCTCTGTGAAAAATAGGAATATCCAATCTTCATGAAAATGACCAACTATTAATCATGATTAACCTGTTTTATCCTCCATGCATCCATCTCCATATGTCCAACATTCCTTTGCATGTCCAACACAAAGAGGATGACCAGTGCTCCTCTGCTTAAATTATCCTAATAAGGAACACATTAAAGGGGTCTTGTTAACACTCCAATTTTAAGGGGACGCAGATGTGTATGGATGGTAATGATGGGGAATAACATTTGATCTTCAGCTTCCAGCAGCACATACATGTACTCCTAAATGATTACAGGTATTTGGTGGTTGCCCATCACAAGTGACAAAGGCAGACTGTGTAGTTTAACCTCTCCTCCGCGCATGTGTATTAATGTGACAGTCAGGCTGATTGATACAAGAGTCACAATGACAAGGGCAGTGGGGTCACCAGGGGGCTGCTCTGCAGGTAACACTTGTATCAATTAACTCCATATTATTTCACCTGAGCAACAGTATGAAACAGTAATGCTTTAGTACTTTGCTAAGAGATTGAAACTGCTAAGTAACAGTATATATGTAAGTAGCACACTCACCTGGAGCTCCACACCTCCATCATCAGAGACAGCATAGCGCTTTCTCCTGCGAAGCAAGGGCTCATAGGTGCCGTTGTTGATCATCTCTTGTCTGAGGAACGCCTCACTGTATGCATTTGCTAGCTTTTTCTCCATCTCATTTTGAAACCCCTCGCTGCTCACATTTTCCCCACGGGGCACCCTGATCACTGTCACAGAGAAGAGGGCATGTTAAGTATGGACATTCAGTTGTGCACGTGGTCTACAGAATTTACCTAGCAAGCTATTTGAGTGTCTTGGTAGTAGTAGTGTCTCAGAGTAGTGTCAGTAGTGTCTTGAGCTAATAGGGTCCCTTGACATTCTGTAGTGTCTTGGTAGTAGTAGTGTCTCAGTATAATTGTGTCAGTAGTGTCACACTGTTACTAGTGTCTCTTGACACTCAGTCGTGTCTCAGTAGTAGTAGTGTCTCAGTAGTAGTAGTGTCTCAGAGAAGTGTTAGTAGTGTCACAGAGCTGATAGTGTCCCTTGACATTCAGTAGTGCCTTGGTAGTAGTAGTGTCTCAGTATGAAAGTGTCAGTAGTGTCACACTGTTACTAGTGTCTCTTGACACTCAGCTGTGTCTCAGCACAGTAGTGTTAGTAGTGTTTCATTGCTACTAGTGTCCCTTGACACTAGTGGTGTCTCAGGAGTAGTAGTGTCTCAGTAGTGTCAGTAGTGTCTCAGTAGTGTCAGTAGTGTCTCAGTAGTGTCAGTAGTGTCACAGTAGTGTCAGTAGTGTCTCAGTAGTGTCAGTAGTGTCTCAGAGCCACTAGTGTCGCTTGACATTCAGTAGAGTCTTTGTAGTAGTAGTGTCTCAGCTGAGTAGTATCAGTAGTGTCTCAGAACTACTGGTGTCCCTTTACACTCAGTGATGTCTCAGTACAGTAGTGTTAGTAGTATAGTGTTTTATTGCTACTAGTCTTTGCAAGAAAAAAAACCAAGCTCAGCACAATAACAACAAGCAAAGGGTGAAGACAACAAGGTGAATGCTGCACCTTGACAATGGAGTCCTACAAAAGACAGTCCATCATAGTGGCCCTTGCGCAGAACAAAGACAAAGTACAAACAAAGCAAGTCATCCAAGGCAACTCACCTGTGACTACCCAGAAGGGGGCAAGAGCCTCACTGGTGTTGAGGGAGGGGGTTGTAGGGACAGGTGTGGTGATGTTGATCTCAGGGGGCATAGGGGTGCTGGATGACATCATCATGGGGGTGGAGAAATCGGAATCCAGTGAGCTGGTTGGCTCCACTGGAATGATGGGACTGGAACTCTCTGAGGGTTCCAAAACCGGGATAGACGTAATGGGAGGCAGTGTAAAAAGGCTGGACATGACTGCTTCCCCTGATGTGGAGGGAGAGGCTATGATCACACTGGAGACAGCCTCTAGGGTAGTGGGTGATACCATCACCACCCCTCCAGTTGTGTCAGAGATGGTTGCTATGGAAGGAGTTGGAGACTCACTGGTTTCAAGGTCAGAACTTGCAGAGAGCTCTGTGCTTTGGTCGGAAACTGGTGGTGTAGGTACTATGGGGCTGCTGGAGCTCTCCTCTATCATTGTTGTTGTCATCAACTCCTGTGAGGTTTCAGGCACTGACGAGGTTTCAGGTGACACTTCAGTGGCAACAACAGTTGTCAACTGAGTGCTCAACTGTTCTGTAGAGAGGGAAAACAATGTAGATGAGGCACTTTGAAAATATGAGGACACTTCAAAGGTATGTGTGGCATCACCGGTCACCGTGATGTCTACCACAGGGGGGAGGGTAGGGGTCGGGGTTGCTGTGTCTACAGGCAGGGATGACGTGAAGAGTGTTGGAAAGACAGGGACGCCGGGGGAAGCAGTACTATTGAGGATACTACTGCTGAAGGTAGGAGCAACACTGGTTACCAGCACCACCTCACTGCTGCTGCTGGGGATAATAGGAGAAATGCCAATTGTCTCTGATGCAGGAAAGCTGATACTTGTAATTTCAGGTAGAGTGCTCACTGCTGATGATGCTTCAGAAAAGCTGGGTGACACTTCCACTATGGGTGGCAACTCACTAGTACTGCTGCTGGAGACAACTGGTGCAGAGGTAACATCGGGCAGCATAGAGACTTCACTGCTACTGAGTGAGGCACTCATTGCTGGAATTTCTTCACTGATGCTTGTCAAGCCAGGCAGAAAGCTCATCATCTGTGTTGTTTCTATGCTGGAACTAAGAGCTGCACTGATCACAGGTGAAGTGGACTCACTATCAAAGCTGCTGTCCATGCTAAAAGGTATGCTGGGTAGAGGAGGCAGGGTGTCACTGCCTGAACTGCTGAAGTCACTCTGTGGAAAACTGGGTGGAGCAGTAATCACAGGTGACATCTCAATGCCAATGCTGCTGCTGCTACTCAAGGTAAAGTCAGGTGAAGCACTCGTCACAAGTGAAGTCATACTGCCAATGCTACTCTCTGCTGAGCTTGGCAGAGAGGGCAATGCATCACTGCTAAAACTACCAATGCTACTTTCAGGAAAACTAGATGGAGCAGTCATCACACTTGATGTATCACCTGTAAAACCACTTTCATCACTTGAGACTACAGTGGGAAATGTAGCCAGTGTATCACTGCTAAAAATACTGAAGTCACTTTCAGGAAAACTAGGTGTGGCAGTCATGACAGGTGACAGAATCCCAGTACTGTTGTTGCCTTCAACACTAATGCCAACACTCGGCTGAGGTAGCACGGAATCACTGCTTCTGCTGCTGAAGCCACTCTCAGGAAAACTGGGTGGAGCACTAGCTACAGGTGATGTTTCATTGCCAGGGATGCTGCTGCTGCTACTGAAGATGGTTGGCGAGGCAATTATCACAAGTGATGTCTGAAAGCTGATGCTAGTTTCAACTGCACTTGGCAGAGGAGGGAAGGCATCACTGCTAGAACTGCTGAAGACCGTCTTGGTAAAATCAGGTGGAGTACTCATCACAGGGGACATGGCACTACTGGAGTAAATGTCACTACTACTGCTGCTGCTGCTGCTACTGCTGAAGATGCTCTCACTACTGAAGATGCTGCTGCTGCTGTAGATGTCGGGTGAGGCACTCATCACACGTGAAGTCTCAGGACTCTCCATCGTGGTACTGACCTCCTCGAGACCTGAGGAAGATGGTGATGTGAGTTGACTACTGGTCATACTTGGTTGAAAGTCAGGCAAGCTGAGAGACAATGACACCATAGTCATGCTGACAGTGTCAGAGCCGGTGAACATGCTGCTGAGCATGGGCAAGGTCAAGTTCACCAAGGTCGTTGTCATGCCAGGCAGATAAGTGAGAGTGTCCAGTTCTGAGACACTCTCCGACTCCATTGACATGCTTGAGGCAAAAGTGAACATCTGTGAAAATCCTTCAGAAGGCAAGCCAGGCACAGAACCTTCACTTTGTGGCAGACTGGACATTGCTTCTGTTGTGCTGACCTCTTTGAGTGAAACAGTTAATGGTGCAGTTTGTGAAGGCATGCTTACATCTAAAGAGCCAAAAGAGAAAGTTTCTTCAGTCTGTGACGACGATGACACTACTTGTGCTGTGCTCATACCTCCAAATGAGAAAGTGAACAGTGCTGAAGGTGAGAGTGTTCCTGCCTCTGTTGATATAAAAGGCATGGAGAGGCTGGATTGTGAAGTTGAAGCAAAGAAACTCTCTGATTCCATGGGCAGACTTGGCAGCACAGCTTCTGAAGCTGATGCAGAAGACGTGGAAACATCAGTTTGGGATGGCTGCAGTGTTGGTGAACTGCTCTGGAGCTCATGTGACAGAGTGACAAAGTCAGTTTCAAAAGGCAACCTTACAGTGGAATTTTCTATTTGTGAGAATTGTGACTGCATAGAAGTGACCACTGGCTGTAAAGAACTAGATGGTGACAAAACTTCAGATGACATTTCTGTGACCACAGGTGTCAAGTAGGATGGCATGTGCACATCAGAAACGACACTCGGAAAAACTTCAGTTGAGAAGGACAAGGAAGCTTGTATACTGGAGGGCAGCATGTCAAAAGATGAGCCATGTACATCTGTTTGTGTCACATTTACTTCAATAGGCATGCCAGTGGAAACATCAGTCAGGTTCAATATTTCACTATATGACTCATAATTTGAAGACATTGTTGGGGGCAACATTGACTCAACACTAGGAACATTCACTGTGGCAGACTCCAATGGTGAAGTCATGCCAGGGACCAGCATTTCAGATGAAGTCAATGACATGCTCATGTGAGTTGACATGCTAGTTGTTACAAAGTCACTGGGATCAGCTGAAAACATGCTGTCAGTTGCAGTTGGAGACATGCTCGGGAGGACAGAAGACTCAATTGCTGCAGGCTCTGACTGCAGGGAAAGTGACGATGTAGTGATCATTGTTGACACAACAGACATCTCCAACCTCAAGCTGCTGCTAGCGTATGAACCTATAGAAGAGCTCTGAGAAGAGGAAAGATAGGTCAAGGTAGAAATATCTGTGACAAACTCCAAACTTGATGCAGCTTCAGTGAAGTAATTAGATACTGCAGAATGAAAAGTAGACATGGTCATCTCTGCAGACTCTGACCCTATAGCACTGGTCTCCTGCAAGCCACTGAGGGAAGAGGAGATAACTCCAGGAGGGGAGGTAACTCCAGATGGCATGTCGACTGGGAGGCTGGGATCAAGGGAAAATGTTGACGCTGGCGCGGACTGGCTTGAGTCAGGATTACTGAGTGTAGGCAGCTGCGAGGTCTGCTCTCCTGGAGTTTGCAGTGGTGTCTCGGAATCTGACTGGGAGCTCTCGGAAACCATGGAAAGCAGGCTGTAAGTCCATGACACCTCTTCAGGTGTTGAAGCAGATGGCAAAGGGATACCCTCTGTTCTTGAACTAAACATTGAAGGAGCAAACTCAGGTGAACTTGAATGAGCACTACTGGGTAGCTGGCTCCCTCGGTCTGAAGTTTCCAAAACAAAATCAACAGAAGTCATGGATAAAGCATCAGCATGACTTTCCCTTGTGGAATGCAGCAAACTACTGGAACTCAAATCCAAAGTGCCAAAATAAAAATCACTGGAAGCTCCTTCTGATGAAGCAGACATCGGGGAGAAAGTTTGGGAAACAACACCAGAGCTAACTACTGACAGGGCTAATGCAGTGGGAGAACTACTGGGAACCAAAGTTGACTCATACTCAATCCCACTTCCAGCAACTACATCTGTAGGAGAACTGTGAAGCTGTGGATCAGATCGAAAAGTAACAGGACTCATATCCAAACCTGATGTCACTGTCTGGAAATCAGAAAATGTTTCCAAGCTGCTTGCAAGCACCACTGATGTGGGTGTCAAGGTCAGAAGAACCATGCTGTTACTCGAGGCAGAAGAATCGAGAGTGAATGCAGGAACACTGTTTTCATCAGGCAAGGTGGTCGGTGCAGACATCAACATGCTGGTGATCGTTGTGAAGGTGGCTTCAGTGAATTCAGGCAAGTGACTAGAATCTAAAACAGTCTGAAACTCACTGAAACTTGTGGAGATGGACTCAGATATCCCTTCAGATACTTCTCTGCTGCTGGAATCTGTGACATCTGGTGCTGTGGGGATCAACATGGTGGAGAGATGGCTCATCTGGGAATCAGAAGTTACGGAGCCTGGCTGGAAATCAGTGGATGGCAAAATAGCTTCTGTGCTCAGAAGCATTCCTTCTGTTGAAATTCTGGCAGGCTGTGTGGAGTGCTGGATGGAGGCAGTGGATGAGGGTTCCTCGGTAGAAACAGGTTCAGATGGTACTGAAGGAAATCCAGTCGAGTCACTGTCATGACTGCTAGCTGCAGTGGGCAAGGGGGAAGGCATGACACTGGGCAGAGCTGTGGCAGGTCCATATAAATCACTGGACCTAGTTGCAGACATCTCAGGCTGAACTACACCAGTAGAAGATGGCACGTCTGCACTCACTGTCTGACCAACACTGCTCTTCGTCTGGAGAGAATCAACATCATCAGTTGAATGAGGGAAAGTCCCAGCAGAGGTTAGGAAGACATCTGACATGGAAAGTCCTGCACCAGAGCCAGATGAGCTGGTTTCACCATTCACAACAGCAGACGAGGGATCTGAAGACTCCTCAATGGAAACTTGATGACTGGGGTAGCTAGCTGTGGGAGTGTAAGTCGTCCTTTCCAGCGTTCCAGGGGTCAAGGAAGAGCCAGCAAGAGTACCAAAAGATTCTGCTGTCCTGAAAGGGAGAGAGGCACTGTTGTCTTGGGCATTCTGGGAAGAAAAGGAGGTGATGCTGGAGGAAAGGACAGGAACGGGGGACAGTAGGGGGGTTGTAGGTATGGAGCTTCTGCTGGAGAGGGCAGGCTGCTGGCTGGAGGAAACAAGGTAGTCCTGCATGGATGTTGGCATCACAGAGATGGAACTGCTTGGTACTGTTGTTATGTCCACAGATGGAATCAACACTTCTGATCTGTCAGACACTGTAGGGCTTGATACAGATGAGACATACACACTTGATGCTTGAAGATTGGATGTAAAGTTCCCAGATGTTGACATGAGAGGAGGTAGGGAACCATCAGCACCAGCAGAATTTGTCCTGTCGTTGAGACTACTGCTTGATGCCTCATCCACACCTGATGATGCCACAGTGGATACGATTGAGTTAGACTGGGAAACACTAGACACAGTTGGAGCTGTGGTCATGGAATTTTGCATTGAGAAAAATTCACTGGTTGTAGAGGACGTAAGCACAGTGGGAGCTGAAGAAATTTCACCTTGACTGGAGCTGGATGTAGGAGCAGCTGCAGATGTTGTGGAAGGCTGTAAGTCGCCCGTCTTTGTGTTGGTTGGGGTTTGTAATGTGGAGTCAGACATTAACAATGTTGTAGACACCAGCTCAATTGTGTGACTCGATGCTGCCTGCATTCTTTGTGACGTGCTATTGAGAACAGGCGTGCTTTGATAAGAATTGGTGGTGGATTGTGACACTTGCATGGGATCTGTTGTAAGTACACCATTAAAGCTTTCTCCATGAAAAGAACTTTGCACAGTCGGCCCCTGAGAAACAAGGTCACTTGTAAGCACACCACTATAATAAGAAACAGTACTTGTAACGATTTCTTGGACTGAGGTGATTACCATCACTCTACTGCTGTTCCCTTGAGAAAACATGGAAATCACAGCAACATAAGTGTTGCTCACAAAAGATCTTGGAGCTTCGTTAAGTGTCATCACTGAGGATGGCACGATGCTGTCACTGCTTGCTGTAAATCCAGTTGAAATCTGCCCTAGGGTGCTGGTGTTGTTTTCATCACTAGTCCTGCTGCTGGCTGAGCTCTGCCCGGTGTCTGAATGGAAACTAAAGGAGGGAGTGGGGGCTATGGAGGCAGAGGCAGCAGTGAGACTCTCCGGTTCACTCCTACTGGACAGCGGCTGCGTAACCACAGTGGATGTTGCAGTTACATCCACTCCCAGGCTCCTGGTCAAGGTGTCCAGTGTGTTGACCAGTGTGGGCTGTAGACCTTCCCCTGTGCTGTCCACTCTCTGTGCAGCATCAGTGGCTGTGCTGAGTGGCAGGGATGTCAGGTCACTCCTGGAGAAAAGGTCAGCTCCATCTGGAAAGAGTAAAATGCAACTGTGTGACATTTCTCCCTTAAATTGGCAGATTATTTCAGATTTTTAAAAACATGCCTTAAACAAAACAAGGCACGAAAAGTGTACCAAATACACTGTAGTTTAATGCAAAGCTTTAATAATGAATATATCATGGTAGCATATCAGAACATTGCAGCAGAAAAAGAAACACTTTAAACACTTCTTACCAGTATATTTCTCATAAAGGAAAAATGCATTAGTCACAGGTGGAACAACACAACTGCTATAATTTATTTTGTCATACATTTAAATACAGAATGTAACTGCTTACTCTTGAGTCAATGTTTTCACATCTATCCATGAAACAACACTGGATGCAAACCACAAAGCATAACCCTTACCCCCACCCCTCATATCAAAACATCAAACATGGGGGAATATTGTCTGATAATCATTTTCTTTTAAAACAGGGGGGGGGGGGGAGGAGCCTTATTCAAGGGAGATAACCACTCACACCCTGCGTGACCCCCTCCAAGTCTTTTGTGCCCTCGAGCAAGGCGATCAAACACACACACAGACACAAGGACAATTCGGGGTCATAAATCACACAGTGTGACGTTATCAGCCAATCAATACTCCTTCCACCTCAAGGTATTTCTATCCACAGCAAGGTCGCCCGCGTATGAGATCTGTCGTGCCCGGCCGTGCAATGCTCTCAGTCAAGCCATTTGAGAGATTTCCTGGTTGATAGGTCTTACCCAGGATATGGTGCACATGTACTTCTATTTTGCTTGTGCTACTTTGTCAGATCTGTCAAGCTTTTCTTCTCCCTTTAAGAATTGTGACAGAGACCGTACTTAGGTTGACGTGACCGTTCCAAAAACACCACCATATTGGACTTTTCATATCGATTCTTTTAGAAAAACGGAAAAAAAACACCCCATGTTCCCATCACATTGTACAGATGTGCTCCACGCCAATTTTCCTGAACCAAACGAATGAAAAAATTCTCTTCACATATGACTGAACAACATAAACTGCGATTTGTCTTTAGGTAATCTGCATAAATCATTGACCAAAAATGCTGCACAAATATATCGTTACATGTTCAGCGCGGAAATTTATCGGAAAAAGATGAAGAAAAAGAAAAAGCTTGACACATTGGTTGTGTTCGTACAATATTAAAAAAAACAACAAAGAAGGAAAATAGCACACATCTTTGGACCTAAGCAATGTTATATAGAAAATTTAAAACTGTCATAACCCACGCGGGTACCAGTATAATATTCGTTTTAAAATATTCACTAAAATATCATCTCGTCTCTAACTCAGGAGCATCTGACAGGTTTGAGACAAAGTCCAAATTCCGGAGTGACTCTCACACACCTAGGTAGACAAAGGGCATGTGTGGGTGTGTTTATAGTCATGCCCACACACAGGGAAGCAAGCGAGAGAATACATCTATTCACGAACAGGTCTGTTCCCACGTGTTATTTTATTTGTGCAGATGCAACAGGAGGGGGTACGTGGAAGAGGGTAAGAGAGATGGGTGAGGGGAAGACAGGACTGAGGGGAAGACAGGACTGAGGGGAAGACAGGACTGAGGGGAAGACAGGACTGAGGGGAAGACAGGACTGAGGGGAAGACAGGACTGAGGGGAAGACAGGACTGAGGGGAAGACAGGACTGAGGGGAAGACAGGACTGAGGGGAAGACAGGACTGAGGGGAAGACAGGACTGAGGGGAAGACAGGACTGAGGGGAAGACAGGACTGAGGGGAAGACAGGACTGAGGGGAAGACAGGACTGAGGGGAAGACAGGACTGAGGGGAAGACAGGACTGAGGGGAAGACAGGACTGAGGGGAAGACAGGACTGAGGGGAAGACAGGACTGAGGGGAAGACAGGACTGAGGGGAAGGAGTGTGAGGAGAGAACGGAGACACTGTGCTAATGTGATTTATCTGGACGTGAAATTGCTTAATTCGGGAAAAACGTCCTTATGTTATCCATTTCATATCCAGAATGTCACAATTTCAGCACGATATGCAGATCAGCTCCAGTAATACTTGGGCCGACAACACAGGTCCAGCTTGAGTTACCATGGATACCAGCCCCCATCTGAAGGGCCTATAATATATCCGTGTGGCGTTTAGGACGTCTCAATGCGCTGACATCTGAAGGGCCTATAATATATCCGTGTGGCGTTTAGGACGTCTCAATGCGCTGACATCTGAAGGGCCTATAATATATCCGTGTGGCGTTTAGGACGTCTCAATGCGCTGACATCTGAAGGGCCTATAATATATCCGTGTGGCGTTTAGGACGTCTCAATGCGCTGACATCTGAAGGGCCTATAATATATCCGTGTGGCGTTTAGGACGTCTCAATGCGCTGACATCTGAAGGGCCTATAATATATCCGTGTGGCGTTTAGGACGTCTCAATGCGCTGACATCTGAAGGGCCTATAATATATCCGTGTGGCGTTTAGGACGTCTCAATGCGCTGACATCTGAAGGGCCTATAATATATCCGTGTGGCGTTTAGGACGTCTCAATGCGCTGACATCTGAAGGGCCTATAATATATCCGTGTGGCGTTTAGGACGTCTCAATGCGCTGACATCTGAAGGGCCTATAATATATCCGTGTGGCGTTTAGGACGTCTCAATGCGCTGACATCTGAAGGGCCTATAATATATCCGTGTGGCGTTTAGGACGTCTCAATGCGCTGACATCTGAAGGGCCTATAATATATCCGTGTGGCGTTTAGGACGTCTCAATGCGCTGACATCTGAAGGGCCTATAATATATCCGTGTGGCGTTTAGGACGTCTCAATGCGCTGACATCTGAAGGGCCTATAATATATCCGTGTGGCGTTTAGGACGTCTCAATGCGCTGACATCTGAAGGGCCTATAATATATCCGTGTGGCGTTTAGGACGTCTCAATGCGCTGACATCTGAAGGGCCTATAATATATCCGTGTGGCGTTTAGGACGTCTCAATGCGCTGACATCTGAAGGGCCTATAATATATCCGTGTGGCGTTTAGGACGTCTCAATGCGCTGACATCTGAAGGGCCTATAATATATCCGTGTGGCGTTTAGGACGTCTCAATGCGCTGACATCTGAAGGGCCTATAATATATCCGTGTGGCGTTTAGGACGTCTCAATGACGCTGACATCTGAAGGGCCTATAATATATCCGTGTGGCGTTTAGGACGTCTCAATGCGCTGACATCTGAAGGGCCTATAATATATCCGTGTGGCGTTTAGGACGTCTCAATGCGCTGACATCTGAAGGGCCTATAATATATCCGTGTGGCGTTTAGGACGTCTCAATGCGCTGACATCTGAAGGGCCTATAATATATCCGTGTGGCGTTTAGGACGTCTCAATGCGCTGACATCTGAAGGGCCTATAATATATCCGTGTGGCGTTTAGGACGTCTCAATGCGCTGACATCTGAAGGGCCTATAATATATCCGTGTGGCGTTTAGGACGTCTCAATGCGCTGACATCTGAAGGGCCTATAATATATCCGTGTGGCGTTTAGGACGTCTCAATGCGCTGACATCTGAAGGGCCTATAATATATCCGTGTGGCGTTTAGGACGTCTCAATGCGCTGACATCTGAAGGGCCTATAATATATCCGTGTGGCGTTTAGGACGTCTCAATGCGCTGACATCTGAAGGGCCTATAATATATCCGTGTGGCGTTTAGGACGTCTCAATGCGCTGACATCTGAAGGGCCTATAATATATCCGTGTGGCGTTTAGGACGTCTCAATGCGCTGACATCTGAAGGGCCTATAATATATCCGTGTGGCGTTTAGGACGTCTCAATGCGCTGACATCTGAAGGGCCTATAATATATCCGTGTGGCGTTTAGGACGTCTCAATGCGCTGACATCTGAAGGGCCTATAATATATCCGTGTGGCGTTTAGGACGTCTCAATGCGCTGACATCTGAAGGGCCTATAATATATCCGTGTGGCGTTTAGGACGTCTCAATGCGCTGACATCTGAAGGGCCTATAATATATCCGTGTGGCGTTTAGGACGTCTCAATGCGCTGACATCTGAAGGGCCTATAATATATCCGTGTGGCGTTTAGGACGTCTCAATGCGCTGACATCTGAAGGGCCTATAATATATCCGTGTGGCGTTTAGGACGTCTCAATGCGCTGACATCTGAAGGGCCTATAATATATCCGTGTGGCGTTTAGGACGTCTCAATGCGCTGACATCTGAAGGGCCTATAATATATCCGTGTGGCGTTTAGGACGTCTCAATGCGCTGACATCTGAAGGGCCTATAATATATCCGTGTGGCGTTTAGGACGTCTCAATGCGCTGACATCTGAAGGGCCTATAATATATCCGTGTGGCGTTTAGGACGTCTCAATGCGCTGACATCTGAAGGGCCTATAATATATCCGTGTGGCGTTTAGGACGTCTCAATGCGCTGACATCTGAAGGGCCTATAATATATCCGTGTGGCGTTTAGGACGTCTCAATGCGCTGACATCTGAAGGGCCTATAATATATCCGTGTGGCGTTTAGGACGTCTCAATGCGCTGACATCTGAAGGGCCTATAATATATCCGTGTGGCGTTTAGGACGTCTCAATGCGCTGACATCTGAAGGGCCTATAATATATCCGTGTGGCGTTTAGGACGTCTCAATGCGCTGACATCTGAAGGGCCTATAATATATCCGTGTGGCGTTTAGGACGTCTCAATGCGCTGACATCTGAAGGGCCTATAATATATCCGTGTGGCGTTTAGGACGTCTCAATGCGCTGACATCTGAAGGGCCTATAATATATCCGTGTGGCGTTTAGGACGTCTCAATGCGCTGACATCTGAAGGGCCTATAATATATCCGTGTGGCGTTTAGGACGTCTCAATGCGCTGACATCTGAAGGGCCTATAATATATCCGTGTGGCGTTTAGGACGTCTCAATGCGCTGACATCTGAAGGGCCTATAATATATCCGTGTGGCGTTTAGGACGTCTCAATGCGCTGACATCTGAAGGGCCTATAATATATCCGTGTGGCGTTTAGGACGTCTCAATGCGCTGACATCTGAAGGGCCTATAATATATCCGTGTGGCGTTTAGGACGTCTCAATGCGCTGACATCTGAAGGGCCTATAATATATCCGTGTGGCGTTTAGGACGTCTCAATGCGCTGACATCTGAAGGGCCTATAATATATCCGTGTGGCGTTTAGGACGTCTCAATGCGCTGACATCTGAAGGGCCTATAATATATCCGTGTGGCGTTTAGGACGTCTCAATGCGCTGACATCTGAAGGGCCTATAATATATCCGTGTGGCGTTTAGGACGTCTCAATGCGCTGACATCTGAAGGGCCTATAATATATCCGTGTGGCGTTTAGGACGTCTCAATGCGCTGACATCTGAAGGGCCTATAATATATCCGTGTGGCGTTTAGGACGTCTCAATGCGCTGACATCTGAAGGGCCTATAATATATCCGTGTGGCGTTTAGGACGTCTCAATGCGCTGACATCTGAAGGGCCTATAATATATCCGTGTGGCGTTTAGGACGTCTCAATGCGCTGACATCTGAAGGGCCTATAATATATCCGTGTGGCGTTTAGGACGTCTCAATGCGCTGACATCTGAAGGGCCTATAATATATCCGTGTGGCGTTTAGGACGTCTCAATGCGCTGACATCTGAAGGGCCTATAATATATCCGTGTGGCGTTTAGGACGTCTCAATGCGCTGACATCTGAAGGGCCTATAATATATCCGTGTGGCGTTTAGGACGTCTCAATGCGCTGACATCTGAAGGGCCTATAATATATCCGTGTGGCGTTTAGGACGTCTCAATGCGCTGACATCTGAAGGGCCTATAATATATCCGTGTGGCGTTTAGGACGTCTCAATGCGCTGACATCTGAAGGGCCTATAATATATCCGTGTGGCGTTTAGGACGTCTCAATGCGCTGACATCTGAAGGGCCTATAATATATCCGTGTGGCGTTTAGGACGTCTCAATGCGCTGACATCTGAAGGGCCTATAATATATCCGTGTGGCGTTTAGGACGTCTCAATGCGCTGACATCTGAAGGGCCTATAATATATCCGTGTGGCGTTTAGGACGTCTCAATGCGCTGACATCTGAAGGGCCTATAATATATCCGTGTGGCGTTTAGGACGTCTCAATGCGCTGACATCTGAAGGGCCTATAATATATCCGTGTGGCGTTTAGGACGTCTCAATGCGCTGACATCTGAAGGGCCTATAATATATCCGTGTGGCGTTTAGGACGTCTCAATGCGCTGACATCTGAAGGGCCTATAATATATCCGTGTGGCGTTTAGGACGTCTCAATGCGCTGACATCTGAAGGGCCTATAATATATCCGTGTGGCGTTTAGGACGTCTCAATGCGCTGACATCTGAAGGGCCTATAATATATCCGTGTGGCGTTTAGGACGTCTCAATGCGCTGACATCTGAAGGGCCTATAATATATCCGTGTGGCGTTTAGGACGTCTCAATGCGCTGACATCTGAAGGGCCTATAATATATCCGTGTGGCGTTTAGGACGTCTCAATGCGCTGACATCTGAAGGGCCTATAATATATCCGTGTGGCGTTTAGGACGTCTCAATGCGCTGACATCTGAAGGGCCTATAATATATCCGTGTGGCGTTTAGGACGTCTCAATGCGCTGACATCTGAAGGGCCTATAATATATCCGTGTGGCGTTTAGGACGTCTCAATGCGCTGACATCTGAAGGGCCTATAATATATCCGTGTGGCGTTTAGGACGTCTCAATGCGCTGACATCTGAAGGGCCTATAATATATCCGTGTGGCGTTTAGGACGTCTCAATGCGCTGACATCTGAAGGGCCTATAATATATCCGTGTGGCGTTTAGGACGTCTCAATGCGCTGACATCTGAAGGGCCTATAATATATCCGTGTGGCGTTTAGGACGTCTCAATGCGCTGACATCTGAAGGGCCTATAATATATCCGTGTGGCGTTTAGGACGTCTCAATGCGCTGACATCTGAAGGGCCTATAATATATCCGTGTGGCGTTTAGGACGTCTCAATGCGCTGACATCTGAAGGGCCTATAATATATCCGTGTGGCGTTTAGGACGTCTCAATGCGCTGACATCTGAAGGGCCTATAATATATCCGTGTGGCGTTTAGGACGTCTCAATGCGCTGACATCTGAAGGGCCTATAATATATCCGTGTGGCGTTTAGGACGTCTCAATGCGCTGACATCTGAAGGGCCTATAATATATCCGTGTGGCGTTTAGGACGTCTCAATGCGCTGACATCTGAAGGGCCTATAATATATCCGTGTGGCGTTTAGGACGTCTCAATGCGCTGACATCTGAAGGGCCTATAATATATCCGTGTGGCGTTTAGGACGTCTCAATGCGCTGACATCTGAAGGGCCTATAATATATCCGTGTGGCGTTTAGGACGTCTCAATGCGCTGACATCTGAAGGGCCTATAATATATCCGTGTGGCGTTTAGGACGTCTCAATGCGCTGACATCTGAAGGGCCTATAATATATCCGTGTGGCGTTTAGGACGTCTCAATGCGCTGACATCTGAAGGGCCTATAATATATCCGTGTGGCGTTTAGGACGTCTCAATGCGCTGACATCTGAAGGGCCTATAATATATCCGTGTGGCGTTTAGGACGTCTCAATGCGCTGACATCTGAAGGGCCTATAATATATCCGTGTGGCGTTTAGGACGTCTCAATGCGCTGACATCTGAAGGGCCTATAATATATCCGTGTGGCGTTTAGGACGTCTCAATGCGCTGACATCTGAAGGGCCTATAATATATCCGTGTGGCGTTTAGGACGTCTCAATGCGCTGACATCTGAAGGGCCTATAATATATCCGTGTGGCGTTTAGGACGTCTCAATGCGCTGACATCTGAAGGGCCTATAATATATCCGTGTGGCGTTTAGGACGTCTCAATGCGCTGACATCTGAAGGGCCTATAATATATCCGTGTGGCGTTTAGGACGTCTCAATGCGCTGACATCTGAAGGGCCTATAATATATCCGTGTGGCGTTTAGGACGTCTCAATGCGCTGACATCTGAAGGGCCTATAATATATCCGTGTGGCGTTTAGGACGTCTCAATGCGCTGACATCTGAAGGGCCTATAATATATCCGTGTGGCGTTTAGGACGTCTCAATGCGCTGACATCTGAAGGGCCTATAATATATCCGTGTGGCGTTTAGGACGTCTCAATGCGCTGACATCTGAAGGGCCTATAATATATCCGTGTGGCGTTTAGGACGTCTCAATGCGCTGACATCTGAAGGGCCTATAATATATCCGTGTGGCGTTTAGGACGTCTCAATGCGCTGACATCTGAAGGGCCTATAATATATCCGTGTGGCGTTTAGGACGTCTCAATGCGCTGACATCTGAAGGGCCTATAATATATCCGTGTGGCGTTTAGGACGTCTCAATGCGCTGACATCTGAAGGGCCTATAATATATCCGTGTGGCGTTTAGGACGTCTCAATGCGCTGACATCTGAAGGGCCTATAATATATCCGTGTGGCGTTTAGGACGTCTCAATGCGCTGACATCTGAAGGGCCTATAATATATCCGTGTGGCGTTTAGGACGTCTCAATGCGCTGACATCTGAAGGGCCTATAATATATCCGTGTGGCGTTTAGGACGTCTCAATGCGCTGACATCTGAAGGGCCTATAATATATCCGTGTGGCGTTTAGGACGTCTCAATGCGCTGACATCTGAAGGGCCTATAATATATCCGTGTGGCGTTTAGGACGTCTCAATGCGCTGACATCTGAAGGGCCTATAATATATCCGTGTGGCGTTTAGGACGTCTCAATGCGCTGACATCTGAAGGGCCTATAATATATCCGTGTGGCGTTTAGGACGTCTCAATGCGCTGACATCTGAAGGGCCTATAATATATCCGTGTGGCGTTTAGGACGTCTCAATGCGCTGACATCTGAAGGGCCTATAATATATCCGTGTGGCGTTTAGGACGTCTCAATGCGCTGACATCTGAAGGGCCTATAATATATCCGTGTGGCGTTTAGGACGTCTCAATGCGCTGACATCTGAAGGGCCTATAATATATCCGTGTGGCGTTTAGGACGTCTCAATGCGCTGACATCTGAAGGGCCTATAATATATCCGTGTGGCGTTTAGGACGTCTCAATGCGCTGACATCTGAAGGGCCTATAATATATCCGTGTGGCGTTTAGGACGTCTCAATGCGCTGACATCTGAAGGGCCTATAATATATCCGTGTGGCGTTTAGGACGTCTCAATGCGCTGACATCTGAAGGGCCTATAATATATCCGTGTGGCGTTTAGGACGTCTCAATGCGCTGACATCTGAAGGGCCTATAATATATCCGTGTGGCGTTTAGGACGTCTCAATGCGCTGACATCTGAAGGGCCTATAATATATCCGTGTGGCGTTTAGGACGTCTCAATGCGCTGACATCTGAAGGGCCTATAATATATCCGTGTGGCGTTTAGGACGTCTCAATGCGCTGACATCTGAAGGGCCTATAATATATCCGTGTGGCGTTTAGGACGTCTCAATGCGCTGACATCTGAAGGGCCTATAATATATCCGTGTGGCGTTTAGGACGTCTCAATGCGCTGACATCTGAAGGGCCTATAATATATCCGTGTGGCGTTTAGGACGTCTCAATGCGCTGACAACTGCCTCAGTATACCAACAGATCTTAAAGCCAAAACACGCACATTGATCAAGGAACTTCTTATCAGTGGGTTTCTTGAAAATTAAATCATGTATCTTTTTACATGCTTTCTCAGTGCGTGTTTTTCACATTCTGTCAACATTTAAAGAGCATTACAAGCGAGCACTTCTTATCGTTCTAACAATGTATGCAGGATCTGTCGAGGTTCGTTTCGCATTTAATGCTTACTTTGAACTCAACCCTAAGTGACAAGTGCTTTATCGACTGAATCTGTGGTCGCTTCCACCGAACCCGGCCCCTCGCCCAAACCAGTCCTCGGGGGTTATATCTACAAATACTTTTGACTGTCCGACCATGAGCGGGCGAATCGACCCAGACTGAAAAAGGGAAACTAATCCTGTAAGATACATTATCGATCGAACCAAAATAGATGCGCGCTCCTGGTACTTTTCCAGTTCTAACCACGCCTTTAAAAATGCGTGTCTGCTTGCACGATATTCTGTCTTCTATATATGAAGTCTGGCACTGGGATCAAATCTGTCTGGCTTCAACAGGATGGTGCTGTGGAATCGTCCTCAGCAGAAATGAGGCGGTCTGTGCTTAGGCAAGTACATGACTCCCATTCCGAAGACTGGCGTTAATTAAGGAGAATGCCCCACAGAAGGCAAACAAGTTGTTTGTATTTAGTATAAGAAGCCAAGCATTATCAGAGCGCTCCCTCGGCATTAGTTTGCCAGGCGCTTATCATTTCATGGCACGGATCACTCTACTGAAGCCAGCAGTGATCAGACTCGTTTATCATTTCTATTGTTCCTCTCCCTGCCTGTAGCGGTCTCTATTTCTACCTATGTATGTCTTAGCTAATCTGCTTGCGTGGCAGCTACTGTATTGTGCAAAAAATCCAAAGGGTCAATATTGGGTCAAAGGCACTATTGAACATGTTTATCACATGGAGTCGTTATATCCATACCCCAAAAAAGGAGCTGATAAAACTACTGATAGGTTACATCGAACAGGATCTGCTTCAACATTAATGACACGAGTCGCATCTATTGACTCTACACCTTCGATAGCCTCAGCATCCCCTGCACTTCGTGCATGGCACGTATTCGATCTGCCCAGACTTCAAGGCCACCAGTGCGGGTGCAGGCAGGCCTGGACATGCCGTGGATAGCCCCACGTGGTCACTCAGCCACCAGACAGCAGGCTCTACAGGGCATTTGCCCTGATCAATACTGCTAACAGTGTGTTTGAACAGGGCTTTGATGTATATGCTAGGCACTGGAGACCAAATAAATCGCTTTGCCCGACAGCTCTGCTCAGTAATTTCACTGCCCCGTTGAGCAGTCGGGCAACTGGAATTCAATTGTTGCATGTACGTTCTTTTCAGTACAGAGGATTACATCTTGTCCCCAAATTATGTGTCGGTAAACTATGAACACGCGTACACAAACACACACACACACACACACACACACACACACACACACACAAACATGCGCGTACACAGACACACACGCGCGCGCGCGCGCATATGCATAGACAAGCATTGTCAACATTCCTCGGACTGATTATATCTTGAGAACGGGAAAATGGACACCTGTACTCTCCGCACTGCAGGTTTCAAAGAGAGGAAAGATGGCACAGTTTGCAGCAAGCCAGTGCAAGCAAACCACACTGACCTCCACAGCATTCCTCGTGTCGCTCTGGGGGACCCAGGGGTTCGTCATGGCCAAGATTTTCTCCCCGGCTCCCCACGTCCCGTGACGAGCGCTCGGCAGGGACGAGGCGGATGGGGCGCGATGGATGAAGATCCAGGTGTTTGTTCTCGGTTTCTGCAGGCATTGACACTCACGTGGTTGCAGGCGTCGTTCGATTAACCTAGATCTGCCGTTGGTCACGGCACGTAGCAGCGGTCCCCCGACTGCAAACTGACGTTCTCTCGAGAAGGGGTGCTCAAGGAACCTTCTTGCACAAAGTCTTATCGCTCTGTCGTCCGCGCAAGATCAACCTTGTTTCCCAAAGCAGGGGGGAAATATCGCACCGCAGGGAGAAAACCAGAGAGAGGAAGACCACGAGACATGATGGAGGCCCTATGTTTTGTGCCCAAGTAACCGCTTGAGTCAGCTGAGACTCAGAAGGTGATAATCTTGGGGTAGTGTGACACCCAAGGTCACGGCCAGCCGAAGCCACAGGAAGCGAGGTCTGTGCACACAGGGGATGCAGATGCACTGCTACAGCTCCCCTGCCTGCGCAGAACGACGCAATGCCTGCACTGCAGTACAGCCTGCCACATGGGTTACACAGGGAGGTCAGAAAAATCCCGTGTCCACAACCCTGTAGCCAGGCAGCCAGCAAAGTTAAATATTGGGTCTAGCAGTAGCAGGTTCCGTCTGTCTGTCTGTCTGTCTGTCTGTCTGTCTGTCTCTCTCTCTCTCTGTCTGTCTGTCTGTCTGTCTCTCTGTCTGTCTGTCTGTCTCTCTCTCTCTCTCTCTCTCTCTCACTCTCTCTCTCTCTCTCTCTCTCTCTCTCTCTCTCTCTCTCTCTCTCTCTCACTCTCACTCGCATTTGTGTTTGTGCGCGCATCTGTGTAACCATTTGCGCGTGTTTTTCCTCATTCATGCACACCATTAAACACTAGTCTCGGCTAGTCTTTTGACAACTCGCTGCGTAATTTTGTGCAATCCAGGTTCTACGCCTTTTGAAAGACCATTACAATGCTTGTGCCATTGCGGCAAAGAAACCATTCTCAACAACCAGAAAAACGGCAATTGACCCTAGAGTTCACAATGGAATGATTCATGGGGCAGAATTGCACATTTCAAATGCAGCACCAGAGACGAAGTGTCACTTGGGTGACGCGGTAATGCCCACCTGTCAACTGCAGAATGGCTTTTGCAAGGTGAGGGCATACACTCTCCTCTCTCCCTCTGCCTCCACTTGTTTTGCTACAGCGGCCACCTGCAGGCTCTGGGCAAAGGATGCACTCGTCTACCCTCTGCACATCTTCAAGAACCGTCATGCATTTTTCATGAAATGCAGCAAGGCACGACATTTGAGTACGATCGCACTCTCCAAACTTGCCGTGTTCTTCTCATGAATTAATGCTCGGATTTCTTTCCAAAGGGGGTGGGGGGCTCAGCACTGAATAAAAATCAAAGGCGAAGTTTTACAATACATCTTTAACTTGTTCAGAGGCAGACACACGCTTTCAAATAAAACGTTTCATCAGCCAAAACAGAGTGCAATAAAGAGCCGCAACCGCTAGACTGTCTCAGAGATGAGTTGAACTTTCCTCTCTAAGAAGAGAACAAGATTCAGTCCATAGAAATGCCCACCAGACGCTATTTTGAGAAAAACATCAGAACCTTGGCAGTGTGCACTCGATTGGTGCACTCTTTGATCGGTTTGTCAAAATTCGTACGGCTGGGCATTCGAGTCTGGCCTACATGCCAAAACAGTTCAGTAGGGAGCATCTGATTGGCCAAACGGCCGCATCACCTGGTCGCATGAGTCTGATTTTTGTATTAATTAGTATCAATTGGTACCGCTTCTGGAAAAATTCAGAGAAAAATATCGTAGGCGCATGTATTTCAGTTTAATTTGATCAAAGTATCATTCCACGCCTTTGTATTACGTGCAAATAAGGACAAACCAATCGATATTATAACCTATCAACTGCCTGCTGCCCAGTTTCTAAGATCTTTGCTACAACTGACCTATTACTTGAGCACACGAGGTTTCAGGACCTCCACCGCGCCAAATAATCCTGACAATTATAAGTTGAAAAACATGGATTTATTACATGGTTGTACCACAAAAAACCCTGCAAACTTTTCAGCCTCGTATGAAACTTTCCCGGAGTCAAGCGAGCAGCGAGTTTGCCACCGTGTACAAGCAATAATCCTAGTGAAAACCCACAAGCAGTTCTCCAATCTTATTCCTCTCCATTCTGTCTCCACAACAACAGTGGAGGGCCGGACGAGGGGGAGAGGTGAAGCTAGGTGGGTGGGACGACAGCTGCGTCATTGACCTGGGCAAGCCGTTCGAGGCGTGCGCCAGCTGATTAAGTGTGCAGCGCTCACAGGCAGCGCTGAAGGCACAGAGGTCACTGACAATCAATGGCTATCTGCCGTGACTTGATGTGCAGCAAAGACTGGTCAAGCGAGGGAAAGAAGATTCACGTCCTTCGAATGCTCCGACCATACCTAGAGAGCGTGTCCACACCTGCACCGGTGCTGCCCCATCCTAAGTCAGAGAGTGCGATCCCATCGACCGCGCTATCAAGTGTGTGGGTGAAATCGGTGCATGAATCAAATACGCAATGCTAAGCAGCCGTGTGTAATAAATCAGTATCATCGGCGTAGCTTCGGGTGTGATTCTTTGTGACCATGGGCTTAGAAACGCTTTTCGAAGTTATCCTTTCCGACGATACGGTTTTGTCCTTGTCGAATAAGGAAATATCCAAACAAAACAGGTTTCCCGTTGAGTTTTGAGCCGTTTGACAGAATATTAACCAATTCAGAACCAGTCATCCAACTGCAGATAAAAAACTAATTTTTTCCCCTAATCGTAAGAGATAGTATTTCATCACATCATTTTGTGAACCCATTCACTTTGCCATGCTGCTGAGCACACCTCTATATGTATATGGGTCTCTGTGGGGAAGTAAACAGAGGCCGCCATATTCTGGGAACAGAGAGGGTGCTGTCAACAAGAAATCGTTAGGGAGGACTGCGCTGCCGCATGCCTCTAGCACGTGCTGCGTGCCTCGCACCTGCGAAATGCCTGGGAGCCTTTGCCTCGCCCAAGCCTGGCTGCTGATGAGGCTTTTGTCTGAGTCCATGACTGATGAGGAGATCCCTTCTTCCTCTACGCAGTACTTTGGGCGCCAAGCTTGGCAACAGCCATGACAATCATCCAGACACGCGGCCGGAGCCACATGGCAGATCGATAAGCATATCGATGCCAATAAAACATGAGCACGCGATTCGGCCCGTCTCAGCCTTCCTGGCGATTTTCTCTCCGTCTGTGACTGGAGCAGTGGACGGTTGTTAGGAGATCATGGAAAATCCGCTGCCTGCAGCGTTCTCTCTTGGGCTCTGGTGTGGTGATCGCGTACGTACGAGTGTGCGTTCATCTGTGTGTGTATGTCTATGTGTGTGTGTATGTGTGTGCGTGCATGTGTGTGCGTGCATGTGTGTGCGTGCATGTGTGTGCGTGCATGTGTGCGTCTGTGTGCGTGCATGTGTGTGTCTGTGTGCGTGTGTTTGTCTATGTGTGTGTGTGTGTATGTCTGTCTATGTGTGTGTATGTGTTTGTGTGCGTGCATGTGTGTGCGTGCATGTGTGTGCGTGCATGTGTGTGCGTGCATGTGCGTGCGTGCATGCATGTATGTGCGTGCGTGCATGCATGTGTGTGCGTGCATGTGTGTGCGTGCATGTGTGTGCGTGCATGTGTGTGCGTGCATGTGTGTGCGTGCATGTGTGTGTCTGTGTGCGTGCATGTGTGTGCGTGCATGTGTGTGCGTGCATGTGTGTGCGTGCATGTGTGTACGTGCATGTGTATGTGTGTCTGTGCGTGCATGTGTGTGCGTGCATGTGTGTGTCTGTGTGCATGCATGTGTGTGCGTGCATATGTGTGTGCGTGCATGTGTGTACGTGCATGTGTATGTGTGTCTGTGCGTGCATGTGTGTGTGTGTGAAATTAGGGATGATTTATTATGCCATAGGTTACGTACGTTATAGTACTAATCGTCCTACCATTAGTCCATTGTGTCATCAGGAGATGGAAGATGAGATGCACTTCTTGTTCAATTAAATGTCTTCATTATTCACACCTGAGAAATGTATACCAAGCTACTATTGATGGATGCAACATCGACACCATCGATCTGGTTGGTGGCTATTGTCGTCGCAGAATGAAGTTGTCATCAGAACCTTGGAAGCGTACTTGTAGATTGCATTCAAAAGAGAAAAATAAAACAATGATCCAGACTTGCATGAGTCGTGTAGAAGGTGGTCATCGTTGTACAGACTGATGGCCTCACCCCCCGCCCCCCCTCTCTCTCTCTCTCTCTCTCTCTCTAACTCTCTCTCTCTCTCTCTCTCTCTCTCTCTCTCGTGTGTGCATGTGCTTGTGTGTGTGTGTGTGTGTGTGTGTGTGTGTGTGTGTGTATGTGTGTGTGAGTGTGTGTGTGTGTGCATGCGCGTGTGTATGGGTCATTCAGTCACTGGCGGACAGACGCAAGCGCGCGTCAGCGCACGTAAGCACGCACACTCGACATGTCCACGACTCATAAAAATTCCCTGTCCGCATGCCTCGCCAGAGAGAGAGAGAGACCCCACAATCATAAAACAGTTCTGGTCCAATGGCTATAAATTCCTCCCCTTCACAATGAGAAACCGCC
Organism: Theodoxus fluviatilis; assembly: GCA_034096865.1. Lineage (NCBI taxonomy): Eukaryota > Metazoa > Mollusca > Gastropoda > Cycloneritida > Neritidae > Theodoxus > Theodoxus fluviatilis. The sequence goes on from JAWQFJ010002861.1 coordinate 50,310, forward strand.
ATGACAGGAAATACTATACAGGCACGCCAAGTACACCACCACTTGTCGAACAGCGCTCCAATTGTTCCCGTTCATTCCGCACTGTTCACGTTAACCCTGGTCAAATCTCAATTGGGGTCAGCACCCAAAATAGAGGGAAATAAATAATTAATGATAATCGAGAGGAACCCTTCCATTCAGGATCAGGACGCGTTCAGATCAAAGCGACAGCCGCTCAAACGAGAGAGATAAACTCGGGAGGAAGACTGCGGATAAGAGCAGTGCTGGGGCACCGCTATTAATAGATCAGTCAGTAAGGGGGGGGGGGGGGGGGGGGGGGTGTTTGTGGCGAGCTATGGCGTGTGGACTGGCTATTGACCATTTCAGTGTCTGCGGTGACCGTCCAAGGTATTGTCAGACAAACACGTACAGAACTGCTGACCAGAGGTCGGGGGAAGTAGGTCCAGACCATTCCGCCACACACCTACGTACTCAGGTACGTGGACAACATGCCAGACATGCCGTGACGTCTTGATGGAACTTGACACGCCCAGAGACCTCTGAACCGCGGCTCTCTGATTTGCAATTAATTACAGCCTGCATAATTGACGGGGTTGCCTGAAACAGACGCAGGGCAAGCCCTTTCGACACGGCTGGTCAACCCCGGCACAAATGTTGTCGTCAGAGGTCGTTTCCCGGCAGTTGTTTGGAGGGGTTTTTCCAGCGGCTTGGGAACCGCAAACACTGGGGTAGATGTCGCAAACACTGGGGTAGATGTCGTAAACACTGGGGTAGATGTCGTAAACACTGGGGTAGATGTCGTAATCAATGGCAACCTGGGAGTGGCGAGGAACCGAAGTTTTTTCGATGAGGCTTCTACAAGGACATCATCAGTTCCCCACGCAATGGTGGCTTTTCCTTGTGCACAAGTGTTTACTGTGATGAATATCAAACCACTCTGACACTTGTAGCGTTTTCTCATGAGAAAGTTACTAGTTAGCGTACGGGATGATAAAAATATTTGTAAGCCCCATCCCTCACCCACCCTCCTCCCTCCCCGCCAAAGAAAGTTTCGGTTACGGTAATCCAACCATCTCTATTTCTTTCCGCCAACTCTAAACCTTTTCTCAATCATGCACACACACAAAATATATTTACAGAAAGAAATTGATGGTAAACAACAAACTACGTGCTGTCCCATCTCCCTTGTTCTTTAAGCACTCGGGGAATCCAGTAGTTAGGTAGAAAAGAGCAATTTCAGTTAATGAGAATTTTTGGGGGGTTCAGTTTGGCCTCTTTTAAGTATTTGTTTTTATAAAATTCAGGCAGAAAACCCCACCCTATCTGGGGGGGCCATGTGTTACCTTAACCACAACTCCTTTTTGGGGGGTGGGGGATGGGGTGGGGCATGATGCCTAATGTTTAAAATTAAGGGGGGAGGGATTGTGCAGTCTATGGTCAGTTCCACTGTCAGCTGCAATTAATGATGACAGAATTATTCAAATGTCTGACATGTCACACCTTCTCACAATGCTGAGAGACAATGACACATAAAACACGGTGTTCAACATCAGTGCAGTGATGAATAGCCAGCATCAAGATTTGGAGATCCACGTAAATATTCACTTTCGTTCGTTGCGTAACTGCTCTGTTTCAAAAATAATTATAGACAAACTGACGTGAGTCCAACTTGTTTATTTTATACACAAGCTTTCGGAGCCTGAGAGCTCCTTCGTCATGTGACAAGTGAGAGAAACAGGGTATGGAATATATAGCCGTAAGGGGTGAGAACATCTCCAGAGGGAAAACAAGTTATTAGGGGGTGAGGGCATCTCATAACCAAGTTGGACTCACTTCAGTTTATCTATTTATTTTTTTAAAGTCAAACTCCAACACCGGCTCATATCCCTGTGCCCTGTTTCTGTTGCCATGATTGCTTTGTCGTGTGCCTGGAGTATAGATTTCAAGGCAAAGAAACCGTTTCCTTGACAACGACATTTCAGTGCAAGCAAAGATTATAGGTTACACATATAATCTTTGGTGCAAGTGCATGCTTCCCTCAGAAGACACGTGGAGTCGGGAAAGGTCAAATGCACACATCTCAAATTGCTTCACTCAAATTACACACTATGATCAAAAAGAAAACAGTGCAATTTCTACATTTCTTTCAACATTACATTCAGCGCGAAAAAAGAAGAAGAGAAATGCCCAC
>JAWQFJ010002861.1:57500-75000 GCA_034096865.1 Theodoxus fluviatilis
GATCAGGTGTCGTGGATAGTACCTGCTCGGGATGACTTGACAGTTATTCTCCATTATATCGAATTAATTCAACACAGCAATGCTAACGGTGGTCCCAACAAGCAGCCTACGCATACCCCCCAAAAAATCATTATGCTTGCTCACCCAAAAATATCGTTCAGCTGGCCAGGGCCCGTATTCACAACGGCGATTTATCGGCGATATATTGTAACCCCGATTTATCTCTAAACTCAGACGATTCCAACTGCCTGTTCCGCTCTCCCTTGGCTTGAAACCAGTATATATAGCAAAGCGCAACCTAGGATCCTCTGGCGAGCGTACCTTATCTAACCGATCAAGATAACGTGGGGCTAGGGGATAAATCGAGTGTTAAAAAGATAAATCGCCGTTGTGAATACGGGCCCAGATCCATAACAAACTTTGCTTAGGTACAACATACGGCCAAAACCGCTCGATGTCCTCCCCAGTTACCGTTACTGCGACTGCTGGGCACCGATATTCTGGTAAAACTTTTTCGTGTTTGAGTGAAACTTGTCAGTTGGGCGCTTATATCGAGAACGAGTTTTGTACTCTTCAATTCGGGCGGGCACAAAAACTGCTTGGATCGATTCATGTCCCGTTCTGTCGATCCACATCGCATTGGGGTCAACAGAACGCTTTGTCACAAGAGAGGAAAACTCGAGGGTCAACCACACACGGCAATGAAATGAATTTAAAGGAGGAAGACTCTCAGGACTCCACAAAGATGTAAAAAAATTAAATGCAAATACTTAACTAAGCGCTATACAATTTCCAGCTGCGGGCAACTGCAATGGCAGCTTCACGTCATGAACAGAAACATCCGACTCCAAACTATAAACACCACCTAGTGGTAAGATGCTTGAGGATGCTTCAAATCCCTGCATTTTCGAAAGAGACCCACTCTAGGCCTGCAAGGTCTCTGGGCAGCACTGACTGCTGACACGGGCAGTAACACGCACCTGCAAGCCGCACAATGGAACTTAACAGTTGCATCTGACGACACGTGTATTGCTTGCACTGGTTCAATTTGCCTTGCCACATACTTTTGTCACAGTGTCAATACCCCTGCTAATTCCGCGGAGACCAAATATTTAATAGTCAGGCGTGTAGAGCGAATCTCATCCTGGGTAAGCAGATCGTCCCTGAGTGCTAGGAAAAGTAACGATTGGCCTGCGGGATTACAGAGGCCAACATGCGGTGGAAAAAAGCCCTGGCATGTCTCGCAGGCGGAGGTGTGGGGGGCTGGCCTGCTCCTGAGAAGAGGAAAACAAAAGAAAATATATCACAGACCGTTGTGGAAATGTTTGCGTGCGTTTCAAAACTTTAGTTTTCGAGCTTTGGCACAGGTCTTTGTAGGTTAATTAAAATGTGCGCCACTGTAATGGAGGAAAGTTTGAAGAGGATTAAAAGCTCTGGAAACACTTTCGCTTCCCCCACATTCATGTGATGGAATAATGAAGTAGAGGGCTTTCTTTTTTTTTCATGAGGGATGCAAGAAACCTTCTCGAAAATGAGGTCTCAGATATACTAACAACAATTCTATTTTATGCATATTTATTGGATTCGTTCATACTGGAACGATAGAAAATGTTTGCGGGAAAATGACAGTAAAGCTATAATATTCACAAAAAAACTATTCGATACATGTATTCACTGCATTCATTTATTTCAGTTTCATGCTCGTACTTAGCTTGATACTCAAGCATTGGCACTGAATCATTCCGTATACAACAATTCCTGCACACGTCAGACATTTTCCGAACCCTATTCCCACGTTGGGGATGTTGAAAGGTTCTCCTCCGGAGGCTGCCGAGTGCCAACACAAACGAGAGGCAGCGTAGAGCTTCTTTTCATCACAGCGAACCAAATCCAAATCACCTCATCATCGACGCCTTGCTCACGAGATTTACTTTAACAGTTTCGCAGCAATGCTCTCTCGACAAATACATCGGGTAGTGATTCGGTGCAACCTTAAAGAATATTTTATGCATGTTTCTAGGGCTTCTCTCGATCTAAGTTTGAACGGGGGTAATAGGCAGGGAGGGCAGGGAGCGACAAAAGGAGAGAAGAAAATGGGAGGGCAAGGGGCAGAAAGGCTGACGGAATGACAGATCGACACATTTATAAAAAATATCAATCATACATATACGGGTGCGCCCGCGCAAACACACACGCGCGCGCACACACAAATGCACGAGAGAGATGGGAGAGAGAGAGAGAGAGAGAGAGAGAGAAAGAGAAGGGGGCGGATAGATACTGACAGTTTTATACATTTCCAAATTTCAATATACATATTACTGACTACCATGCACCATCAATGCAATTAATGCCATTTCCATCACTGTTACCTCAAATTCAGCTGCTGCCACTACCACCACCACTACAATTACAATAACAACAACTACTAATACTACCTGTAAATTTACTGTTAAGGGGTCAAGGACCCGCTATATAAAATCACTACTTTTTCCTTGATGACAAGCACTACCTACCAGCAACTCTCAAATTGCCAGCACATAGAAAATGGGGCTTGCCAATAAATTTACCCTTGCAACGTTATGCAACCATTACGACCACCCAGGAAAGCACTGCGAACACAGCGACGCGATTAGAGGGATCTTGTGAATGAACTTCAACAGGGTTGTGTACAGTCTGTGTATTTCGACCGGAGGCGCCGAAGTGAAGCAACGCGACTAAGACTGTTGTCACGCTCCAAAGGAGAGAGATACGACACCCCTTTTCGAGGTAGGCTAGTTAAATCAGATCCGCCTCATTCATGACACTTCTGACTGGTCATAAATATAATTATTGTATTTTCGATCCAAACGATGCAAACAGTGAGAGCGATAATCCCTTCTTGGTACACATACGCTAGGAAAAGAAAACGCATTGGACGCTTCTGTACATAAAACTCCTCCTCATGTGCAATACTAATCGTTCGCAAAGCCACATATATTTTCAAATCTTTTGTACAGTATTCTCGTGTCGGGAAAAATCCAGCAGAATATTCCCCAAACAGGATCAAGCTTTAAAGACACGTGTTAGAGACGGTATGCAATGCAAGACAAACTGATAAACACATGCTCCGCTGAGGAGACCATATTAAGTGTCATGCACTGCTAATAAAAACCAACACAAGTCGGTGCCTGACTGATCGATTCCGTTCATCGATTCAAAATGGCGCCGATCGCGTATAGGGATACTGCAGAGGGCATCAGGCAGTCTGCTCAATAGCGTGCAAGGGGGACACGATAAACCTCGGCGTTTGGGCGTGGGTGATTCCAGTGGCACATGACACGACCTGATCGCACAATAGGACGCGGTGAAGGAAAGGACTAGAAGGAAATGCAGGAGGGAGATTAGAAGATTTCAAAGGGAGAGACGGGAAGGGGGTGGGTGGGGGGTGGGTGGCTTTGGGGGTGGGTAGATAAAGAAGACTGATTAAAAATGTGTGTATGTGTGTGTGTGTGTGTGTGTGTGTGTGTGTGTTTGAGAGAGAGAGAGAGAGAGAGAGAGAGAGAGAGAGAGAGAAAGAGAGAGAGGGAGAGAGAGAGACAGATAGAGAGAGAGAGACAGAGAGAGACACTTTGACACTTTATTGTTCAGGCCGGCCGGCCGTCACAGATATATTAGGTGACAATAAGCGGTTTGGCGATATGGACAATTAGTCGACTACCGTGGTTGATTGACCTTTGTCTAATATGAACATATCTCTATGTTTGAGAGAGTAGTAAATAAGCATAGCTACGTCCTTCGTCATTTTTTAATTGACTCCTTCCAGTACACACACACACACACACACATATATATATATATAAATATATATATATATATATATATATAGAGAGAGAGAGAGAGAGAGAGAGAGAGAGAGAGAGAGAAATAGGGGGGGGGGGGGCAAATACGTACAAACAGACGCACACACGCACACATACACACAGATACAAACACACACATACGGACGCGCGCACGCGCGCACAGGCAGGCAGGCAGCCAGCCAGGCAGGCAGGCGGGCGGGCAGGCAGGCAGGCAGACAGGCAGGCAGGCAGACAGGCAGACAGGCAGGCAGTCAAGCAGACAGACAGGCAGAAAGAGGGTGAACGGAGTTGTGAAGCTTGAGAAAGAGATGGCAGGTTTGAAACAGACTGGGAGAGCGCTGCGAGGCCGAAGGAACAGCGGGCGGGGTTAGGGGTGGGAGTGAGTGTGTGGGGAATTGAGCTAGGTGAGGGGTACGAGAGGAAAGGCAGAGCTATAGTACATTTTTGAATGAATCTGCGCATAACAGAGAATGCCTTGCTTCCTGAGCGAGCCAGATCTAACGAGACGGGAATTCTGCACTAAGGCCAGCATAGAAATGCAGGCTGCTTTTCACGATTTCAACTAGTTTACGCTGGGCCACACAAAAAAACCCGCCTCGTTTCGATTCAGGGTATATCCGGGTTCCGCAGCCCAAATCTCGTCTCTTTGCAAAGGACCTTAAAAAGCTTTAATAACTTCTTGCAGGTTCTCAACACTGACTGGGGAGCAGTTAATGTCCGCTTTACAACACCCTTACAACTTACTGGGACATCGCCGAAAAGCAATCTCAACGAGGACTAACTGGACCGAGGTCACCTCATTAGTCTCATTAGCATGCACAAGGTTCGAAATCATATACCCGTGTCGGAAAGAAATTCAGTTTAATGAGCATGCATCATGTTTGAAATTATGAACAGTTGTCGGTAAGATATTGATAGACATCAACGTATCGAAAGGAGGCTTCAATATACCCCCGACTACATGTACATCCGTGCACTTACTGCCTTCATATTTCATAAAATAGTTCCAGATTTATCAATACAGTCAAAAGCGGAAACGCAAGCTCAACAACATCCATGGTCAGGCTCATAATTATGTGTGTAAAGCCCCAGCCACGGACAGTATAAGCAACGGATGAATGGAGTTTTACGGCCTATCAGCCTTTGTAGGTTATGTAAGGCCATTAAGAACGAAAATCACTAGAACAGTTTAAGCACAAATCAAGTCACGATGTTCCTAGTTATTCGCCTCTTACGAATCACGTAGGGAGACGCGGTGGGTCTATTCTGACCCCCCAACCCCCCGGGGGTACATTATAAGCAAGGGATCCAACTGTTGCAGAATATGGCATCTAAGACTGTGCACCCTTTTCTACATCTGTTCCTCGCTCAGTAGTGCAAAGGCGTTGAAGCCACGCGCCAGCGTGATCCCGATTTACCAGAAGAGATTGACGAAGTCGGGCTGACAGCTAGGTATGAGCTACACAGTGTTTACGGCCGGCTTCAACATGGTGAAGAATGAGCAGCACGCCAAGTTGCCATGGCGAGCGCGGTGGGTCGCTAGTCAACTACAAAAGCGCGCTTCGAGTTTCGACGACACATCGGATCTACAAAATCTTCATAACACAAAGACATAGTTCAGCGCGTGGTCGAGTTTCCTGCACTATGCATGATCAGACCCACACACATAGACTCGTCACAACCAGTCCCGAAACTGCATGAGATCAGTCTTTGAGAGGTTTATAACAGACAAAGCTGCATTTCACGAAGAACTTCCTTTGAAAATATCTTCTCCAACGAAGCTCTTTGAACCATAGTTCACATGAAGCAATCAAAACGAAAAGTGTGTTTTCAATTATCATTCCTCCGCTAATCCGTTTTCGCGACAAAAGCCAAAATAACACATAACCATCACATGAAAACGCAGTCAACAAGCATTTCCTTTTGCTGCAAAGAGTTATTTACTCTCACGGCGCAAGGATACGCCCAACGCGGTAAACACGAATTGCTCATCCACAAGATAGAGATTTTCCTCTCTTACCCATAAAACACTTCGTTAAAGTGGCTCAACTGTTAGAACGTGGGTACAATTTGCACTCAGTTCAAAAACAGGGAAGTGGGAAACTCCAACGCCAAGCTGCTAGAGGAATGCTTTGTTGAGCCCCAGACAAACATCAAAGCACAAGAACGCAGATCCTACCCCGAGCCTGACAGTGCAGTTACACAGCCACATTTCTCCATAGAAGATGGCCACGGGGTTCCAAGTGTAGAAGACATGCGAGCTGATGTCTGCAATGTTCATTTGAGAGGATTACTCTATCTTAATGCCAAAAAAAATGTGCATATTGTATGAATCATCTAGCCTAGACAACTTTATAAATGGCTGTTCCTATAATGAGCTGCTACATTTGACTTATTCAATGATCTTTTTCCTCTGTCATGAAGCTCGAACCAACTTGGTACGGTACATTTAAAACGCGGATGATTATGAGCATGACTTTTGATCACACGTTCGTTCCACAAGCTTGCAGTCGCGCTAACTTCCTCTGTAGGAGCTCTTCGCTGCACAAAGATTATACTTAATTCGCTTTGCTACTTATATGAACGGTTGTGATAAGGCTGGAAATCAGAAATGAGCTGAAAGTCATTCAGATCTGCTGGAACCAACTCTTTTATTATAGTTTTTTGCGTGACTTGCCAACAAAGGTGAAGTTGCATGAGAAAGCTATGCACCTACAAAAGGTGTCTCAATGGAGCTTAACGAGGCAAAGAGTTTCTATTTAAAAATTATTCTTTGCCAGTGCTTATTTTCGCAAAGCGGAGTAGGTGAAGGTAAAGGGAAACGAGAAGGGTGGTACGTAAGGAGGTAGGGGGGATGGGGAGGGGGAGGGGGGAGGGGGAGGGGGGGAGGGGGAGGGGGGGAGGGGGAGGGGGAGGGGGGAATGAGGAGGGGATGGGGAGGGGGTAATGAGGAGGGGGGAGGGGGAGGGGGGAGGGGGAGGGGGGATGGGGAGGGGAGGATGGGGAGGGGGGAGGGGGAGGGGGGAGGGGAATGGGGATGGGGGGATGGGGGATGGGGAGGGGGAGGGGGGAGGGGGAAGGGGAGGGGGAGGGGGAGGGGGAGGGGGGAGGGGGAGGGATTGGGGGGTGGGGGGTGGAGAGGCTGTTTGAGAGGGGATGTGGGTTGGTATGGGATGTTGTGCACGCTCTGAAATGAGAAGGATACGCTCATGGAATGTCGATAACAGCCCTTATCTGGCATCCGCGGTAGACAGAGCTGTCGCAGCTTTGCACTAATCCGAAGCAGCACAGCACTGGGAGGACACGTGACGGAGTTGCGTGCAGTCTTCCACGTCCTCAGGCCTCTCAGGTTAATGAGCTTCAGTCTCAAGAAATGCACGATTCTCCACCACTTCTCGCAAGCAAGCAGAGGATGCACCGTTTTCCCACCTCAGGTTCTCGGGGCTAATAAACGAGTATTGTTCTGGAGGAAAAAAGAGTAGGACGAGGGGAAAGGGCGCCTATTCTTCTTGCTTGAATGCGAAGAGTGAAGAGGGAGGGACCGAGGTAAGTGCGGGGGGAGGAGTACACAATTAAAAAAATTAAAAACAAAGATGATGGCACAGATCGATATATAAATTCACTCATTTGGTCAGCCAGTCAGTCAATGAGTCCGTCCGTCCGTCCGTCCGTCCGTCACGCAGTCGGTCGGTCGGTCGGACGGACGGTCGGTCGGTCGGTCGGTCGGTCGGTCGGTCGGTCGGTCAGTCAGTCAGTCAGTCAGTCAGTCCGTCCGCTTTTTTGTCAGTCGGTCGGTCGGTCGGTCGGTCGGCCAGCCAGGCAGCCAGGCAGCCAGCCAGCGTGTGTGTGTGTGTGTGTGTGTGTGTGTGTGTGTGTGTGTAAGCGCGCGCTTACGTGTGTAATCGCGCGCGCTCATGTGTGTCATGCGCAAGCTCAGACATACATGTACAAAGATTCATGCAGAAGCACGAGTACGGGCGTGCACATGCACATACATATTTAGAGAAAGGGAGTAAGAGACGGATGTATTCAGCCATTCTGTTTTGCCGGTAGGCCAAATCTCTAGTTTACTTGAATGGTATTCAGCTACAAAGAGAAAGTAAGATTGAACGACACAGACCACAAATGGGGTACTGGAGGAGGAGGGGTCTTCTCCAGTGGCTCAACCAGGGGCGGCCCCAAGAAGCCGCAGGGGCTTGGGGGAGGGGGGGTGTTGGAGGAGGGGGGGTGTTGGAGGAGGGGGGGGGGTCAGGGTCAAATCATTCAGATCCAATTGAGCATTCAAACCAGCCTGCACATCAAAACGCCTTTCAATGGTTAAAAATACAGCGACAAAGAGAGGAGTGGAAAGGAAGATGTATGAAGCGAATTGTGTGAAGGAAAGTCGAGGAGGTGCAAGTGGAGCGAGGGGGTGGGGGGATTAGTAGTTGCGGGTGGTAGGGGTTGGGGGTGGATGGAGGAAATATCTGGGGAATAGCAGACAGAGTGGGAATGAAAGAAGAGGGGACAGAGACAAGGGGGGGGGGGGGGGGGGGGGGTGGTGGTGGTGGGGTCGAGGGGAGAGTTTGGGGAAAGCCCGAGGGAATTTGGGGGCGACACAGTGAGAAGAACGCATGTAGATAACTCGTAACGAATTCATCCCAGCCTCAAAACAGCTTTCCGATCCTTTGATCCCACACACATTTCCAACTTGTCCAACCACTTGCTTCTAAAGCTCACAGGAATAAGGAGACGAGGGGGAAAAAAGGACAAGTCGGTCATATGCTTATTCGAAGCCACCTTTCTGAGTCATTACGTCAAGGACATCACAAATCAATGACGCCAGAGGAAAGGCGAACGCTGATAGGCAGCTTTATGACGATTTAACATAGCTATTAAATCAGCATTTCTGGGCCACGGACTACATCAAGTCATTTCATTCGGCGCGTCAAGGCAGTGAGGCTGTGGGAAAGGAGTTTCGCCCATGTCTGAATGTGGCATGCAAGGAGGGGAAGGAGGGTAGTTGAACAGAGGGGATGGCCAGTGAGAGGCAGGTAGATAGGAGGGATGAAGCAGGGGGAAGAACGAGGAGAGGAATGGGAAGGGACTTCTGAGTGTGTTGACTAATGTTGCATCCTGCCAGCCCTCGTGACACGGCATGCCTCTGTAGCTAGGCGCAGGCAGCCTTCATGAGGCGCCTCCTGTTGACACCCCCTGCCCTGTCCACACAATTCATCTGGATGCTATCTCTCAGCAAAAGAAAACTTTGCAGCGGCCCATCCTAAAGAAACCCAGCCAAGCCTTGTACCTAAGTGGAGTTTATTCCCTGTGCAAATGTACCTGGACGCCCTCATTGTAAACCCAAACAGAGAAATCAGAGATGAAGACATCCGTCTTTTCCATCGAGGAAATAGTTTTCTAACCTTTCCTTGAAAGATTAGGAAAGTGTCAATGTCCACTATGCAACACTACATGTAAAGGTCACAATAATATGGGGCTTTTACAACTTCAGACAACAGTTCTCTTCAACATGATTTGGGGTGGCGGGGTGGGGGTGGGAGAGAGGGGTGGGGTGGCGTGGGATTCTAGTTTATATTAGTTGGGCACATAGTAATGAACCAGATGACACGGCGAAGGAGGCGTCAGCGAATAAAGAAAGGCGGGAAAGCTCTTGCGAGGGCAGACGAACTTTTTTCCAATCCGACTCCAAAATTAAATGTGATCAGGGCAGAGGCTCTCAATCTTTTTGTAGTCACACCCCACCAACCCCCACCCCCAGAATCCCATTCCATGTATTGAAACACAACAGCAGCGACACTGCGGACGGAGATCCAATGCCACAGCACCGTGGCCGTCGAGCTTCTTTGTGTGCGGAAGACAGCGGAAACGATCCTGACCCTGATTTTGCCGGGGCTGAGGGCACAGGGGGCAGGGTCAAACAAGCGGCCAGCGGCATGTATAATCCTTGGCCACACAGCGCCCTGTCCAGTCGATGGTTTGATAACAATTTCGGCAAGCGCTCTCTGTCAATGGGAACTGAGGACAGACGGGCTGTCCGCGCCACCTTTCTCACGACCCCCTCGTTAGGGGGCGTGAATCGTGAATAGGGGCCAGCCACGACCCCTCGGGTCCTTTGCAGTTCATGTTCAGTGGAATGAGGCAGGGGTCTCCTTCAAAACCATTCCTCCTGCGTCTGTCCCTGGCCCCACTGGGGTCCCTCCACATTCCTGTCCAGGCATTGTTCAACAGCAAAGGTGGCACTGGAACAAGTCTCCCATCCATCCCTATTCCCCTCTATCACAATCCCACCCACCCCTGAAGTCTTCATTCCATTCTATTCTATTCTCATCTTCCCCTCATGCCGTCCAAGGTCGTCTCCTATTTTATATCATGATGGATGGATGGATGGATGGATGGATGGACAGTGTTTTACGGCCTATCACTCTTGTAGGCTATGTAAGGCCATTAAGCACGAAAATCACTAGAACAGTTTAGAGTAAACGCAAATCAAGTCACGGTGTCCCTAGTTATTCGCCTCTTACAAATCATGTAGGGAGACACGGTGGATCAATTCTCACCCCGACCCCACAGGGGGTTCGCGTAGGGAGACGCGGTGGGTCAGTTCTTACCCCCAGCCCACAGGGGGATGTATAAGATGCCAAATAGCTTCCGTAAAAAACTATTACCGAGTTACGCCGGGCTTCTGTCTTTATTCGTCAGGGGGGGGGGGGTATTCGATCGTATGCGGTTGTGTGTGTGGGTGTGTGGGTGTGTGTGTGTGTGTGTGCTGTGTGGTGTGTGTGTGTTGTGCGTTTGTGTGCGTGAGAGTGTGTGTATGTGGTGTGTGTATGTGGTGTGTGCATGTGGTGTGTGTATGTGGTGTGTGCGTGTATTTTTACATCCTAGCTAGTGTCACTCTATCAAGGACCCATGCATATCCCCATTATACGTCAAAAGCAGTAGCTTAGAGAGAAGATCTCTCACCTCTTCCCTAGCAATCACCGAGGAGTAAAACCGGTTACTGGGCGCTACATAGCGGCGACAGTGGGTGAAGTTTCCCCTCATATATTTCATTTAAAGGGGGGAACAAAATGAAGATTATTATTACTTACAACGTCCCCTCTTATTTTCTACAACATCAACTCCCGAGTCCAATCCCTTCCATCATGATCTTGCAAGATCCGGCTGTCCATCTTTTATCTACGTTATCCTTCATGAAACCAGTTCTTCCTTTACCTCTAAGAAATCCTTTTGATCATTTTAGTTTTGGCTTTGAGAATCCGGCAGTCCAAACTTTACCTACGGGAAAGTTTTAGTCAATAGCGTCAGGGACAGGCCTCCCTCCCTCTCAGGGGTTCCCCTCCCCACTCATTCCCCTCTCTCTGTGACCGACACTCCATCCCCGCTCTCCCATTGTCAATCCCCACCCCCTTCACCGTTCCATCCCTTTGCTCTCAACCTGTCTTCCTTCGCCCCTGGCTCTCCCGTGGTCACTTTTGAATGCTTCACCAGTCGAGGATCAACAAAGTGAAGGGACATGTGTTATCTGCCCACCTGTTTATGCCCCCTGCCCACCCCCTCAGTCCATTTCCTCCTATTCTCACTCATTCTGGCACTCTGCTTCCCGCATACCTCCTTTTTGTTCAGGGGAGAGGCCAAAAGCATGGAAGGTGAAGAAGCTCCTGTCTTTGGCTGACTCCCCACCCATGCCCCATACTCCTTTCCACACTGCACTGTGCTATTTGAGATACATCCTTCCCCAGTCAAGGAGCCACATCATCAGGGATAGAGGATCAGGTCTTCCCCCCTTCATCATTCCACCTCCCAACCCTTCCTCGTCACCCCCCCCCCCCCACTCTCACCCCCAATCTATCCCCCACCCCTCAGGCCCAGGGCCCTCAAATGGTTCCCCCCAGCCCATGGACTCTCGGGGCCTGTTTGTCCTCACCCCTGCTTCAAGCTTCCTGCATTTCCTCTCTTGGATAGCAGGCTGGCGAGGAGTTGAGAGTGGGATCAACTGAAAGAGATAGCGTGGACCTACGAAATGATTTGAATACACAGCCAGGAGCCTCCCAGATGGGGAGGGGGGGGGGGGGGGGGGGAGTCCTCCCAGGAGGTTGCTGAGGTCAAACACTGACTGAAGGACCGAGCTCTCCACCTCTGTGGCCCTGATCTCAGATTTCTTCTATTCAGTATCCCACTTCTCCCACTCCCCTCCTTTGTCCATCCCCCCTTTCCCCCTCAAACATGCTGTTTCCACCCACTCCCTCCCCTTCAAATTTTGCTCTCCCTCTGCGCCCCCCCCCCCCCCCCCCCCCCCCCACCCCCCACCCCCCCCCCCCCCCCCCCCCCCCCCACCCCCCCCCCCCCCCCCACCCCCCCCCCCCTCCCTCTGAGGCTGTCTCTCCCTCTCCTGCTAACCCCCTTTTCTATTTTCGTATCCCCTTCCCTAATGCATAAACGAATTAGCGGGATTACAGCCTGCTTAGCCACACACTGTGACCAATGAGGGTTCAAACAGAAAAAAGCCGTATCAACATTCCTCCCTGCAAAGTCGCTCAGCTTACCATCATAATCCATTTCTGCATTGAGAACGTGTGCCTGAGTCAATGACAGCCCGAGAACCTTCCAGATGGAAACAACCACGGGAGGAAAAAAAATTGTGCAGGTTTAAAAAAAAGAAAGGAAACCTCTCCATGAGTGTCAACAAATGGACAGTTGCCAAATGGAGAATTGTGGACCCAATTCAGGGAAAGTTTGCCATGTGGCCTGATTGCAAAAGGTGGAAAAAATGAAGCAAGAATTCACAATTACACAAGACAATTTTTTTTATCAGCTTGTCAGCCATATGCAACATCTCTGCTACTAATGTGTTGATGACAGAGATATTTTTTTAATCAACATGCCAAATCTTTTAACAATGCATTTTAAAAAGCACTAGATAACACTAAAGATATACTGACTGATTTGAATATTTTATCTGAAGTTTTCAGCCTGGTAAAACTATCAACAGCTCACTTCATGGAGGAGAAATGAAAAAGGCAAAGTCTGGATGAAGTGGTTGCAAGGCTGGTTTCTCATGCACATACGACTCAGGAGCTGCATTCCTCATTAAACAGAGAACTTCATCCACAAATCCAGTGAGAGACAAAGCATACGGCTGGGTTTGAGATGCTGCCAGAAGCTCAAACTCGCAGGGCAGAGGTGTATCAAGGGATGTCCATTCTCAAGATCCAAATAATCACCTGCTGAAAGAACTTAGCAACAGTGTTGGTCACTACTTAACAAAGGAAAATAAAAAAGACTGAAGTTTGTTTCTGAGTTAAAGTTGGCAAGACTTAGAACAGAGTCTGGACCCAGACAAAGCAACATGATCTTCCGTTTCCTCCAGATCCATGAAATACAGCCAGTACTTTCCTAAAATGAGGTCATCAACTGAAAAACAACTGCTTCAGCATAAAACAGGGAGAGAAAATCTGTGTACAGCAAATTACAGTCAAGCAAAACCAGTTTTGAATAAAAGTAATACCTTGGCAGTGAAATATTCCATCATCATGGCTTTAAAGTGGAGACCACACTGAATCCTGCTCTATTAACTTTGACAAAAGTTTTGAAACAGTGCACTCAGATGACTCAGCTCTGACAGACCACGCTGGTGGCAACTGTGGTCTTAGTGACACCAAACCTTTAAATCCAGGATTGGTCATCACTTTATTGCCCAACTCTGTGTACCATGGGAAGTTGGTTATCAGGTCAAACAACTACGAAGGCAGAAGAAGGTCTCCATAAAACAATTTGTGACTGAGACAAGTTTAAGACCCTGCTGTCTTTATTTATTTTCTAGACATAGCTGTGCAGTATCTTGATGCTAAAACTTGTAATAGACTGGTCATCTCTTCAAGACGTGACTCAGTGTACTGTGGGAAGCTGACCACCAGATCTAAAAATGAAGACAGAAAAAAGGTCTCCATAAAAGAATGTGTCACTGAGACAGGTTTATGAACTTGCAGTCTTTGTTTTCTAGACCTAGCTGTGTCATATCACAATGAAACTCTTATCACAGAATCAGTAGCCTATTTCGGAAGAGACAACTGTAACTTTCCAACAGTGTGTGACCAAGCACAAATCTATATTTCCTCCATAAACATGCTTTTCTGGAATATGCATGAATGAATAATAATATTTTGGTTAAAACATCTCATTTAATTTTTTTTCTAACCTTAGCCTTGTTTTCTCGAGCACACTCTTATATACACTCACATATATAATGAGAGAGAGAGAGAGAGAGAGAGAGAGAGAGAGAGAGAGAGAGAGAGAGAGAGAGAGAGAGAGAGAGAGAGAGAGAGAGGAGAGAGAGTAGAGAGAGGAGAGAGAGAGAGGAGAGAGAGGAGAGAGAGAGGAGAGAGGAGAGAGAGAGGAGGACAGAGAGAGAGAGGAGAGAAAGAGAGGAGAGAAAGAGAGGGGAAAGAGAGAGAGAGAGAGAGAGAGAACTGAACTGAACAAGTTTAATGTGTAGGCCACCGGCCTATTACATGGGCGAGAAAAACGCGAACAGAGCACAAGTAGAGAGAGAGAGAGAGAGAGAGAGAGAGAGAGAGAGAGAGAGAGAGAGAGAGAGATAGAGAGAGAGAGTGAGAGAGAGTGAGAGAGAGAGAGAGAGAGTGAGAGAGAGAGAGAGAGAGAGAGAGACAGAGAGAGACAGAGACAGAGACAGAGACAGAGACAGAGAGAGTGAGAAAGAGAGACAGAGACCAGAGATACACAGAGCAAGACTAAGAGAGAGAGAGAGAGAGAGAGGCTAAGAGAGAGAGAGAGAGAGAGAGAGAGACAGAGACAGAGACAGAGACAGAGACAGAGACAAACAGAGAGACAAAGTGAAAGAGACAGAGAGAGTGAGAGTGAGACAGAAGTACTTTATACTTTAGGAGTTCCATTTATGCACTGCATTTCCCACAGTAGATGGAGTCATTGCAATTTATAGGAAAGTAACTTGAGAGAACGACGTGGCAAGCATTGGGAGTTATCTGGTGGTCTGACTGTCAGGTGTGTTCAGCACTCCTACCTGATCCTTTAGTTGGGCTGCCCACATTCTTTAAGCATGGAATACCAGTCAGAGAGATCAAAATGGATCATACTATAAGCAGATGTCCTGATCCTACAATTTTCTGTGATTCATGCATCACAGGCAATGGGCATAACTATCTTCATGTAAAATGTTAGTTTGTATTAAAAACTCCAAAACACATGGCAGATTTTTATATCAAATTCACAGCACAACCTTGCACTACTACATCACTACCTATAGGGTCTGGTATGTGTGACGAGTCATTTCATGTCAAGCACGCACCTTTTCAGACCAACCCACCAGTGCTTAGGGAAGTCATAACTTGGAGTCATGCCATTCACTCTATCAGCTTGCAGCCACTTTGCCTGATGTTTGTACCACCTCTAGGCAACTGGTCAATGCAAGCTCAAAATGTTTCTCATAAATTTTCAAACTGTCAAAACAGCTCAGTAAATGCCTTTATCTTTTTATCAGGAAAGTTTTTACTTACCTAGGCCCTCAGCACTTTCCACAAGGAATAGTTAATTAAATAACATATGACAAAGTGCTGCTTGTGAGCTTGCCACACCCACACTGCAAGAAACTGGGAAATGAAAACTCATAAAATGAACATTAGTTTCCATGGAGGAGCAGAGATGGTGATATATACAGGTGTAGTTTCTCTCCCTCTCATTCCCTAGTCTTAACTCACACACACACACACACACACACACACACACACACACACACACACACACACACACACACACCATTTCTCTCTCTCTCTCTCCCTCCCACCCACCTCCACCCACTCACCCCCTACCTCTCTCCCTCCCTACCTCCCTACCTCCCTCTCCCCCCCCCCCTCTCTCTTCTCTCTCTCATCTCTCTCTCTCTCTCTCTCTCTCTCTCTCTCTCTCTCTCTCTCTCTCTCTCTCTCTCTCTCAGATGACATACTTAACACCTGGAGGCAATCTACACAGAGATGTCTTCTGTCAAATCTTATCACTCCATACTTATTTTATGTCCAATGCATGGAGGATGAGGTCTGGGAACTGCCATCCCAGTAGCCCCTTATGAGTTGATATAGGGCCTCCACTGGCAGCCCTGTGCTGTGAATTTCCCTGGGCAACCCGACTACAGACCTGCACGCATATAGCCCACTCCTATGGGCCACTCCACACATCACATGATCACTGATGTCACCAGAGCTACCAGTCCTCCTTCTCATGATGCATCTCTACAGATGGGAGTGCAGCATTGCTAAGGAAGGGAATGAGTTTCCTTACAGATGGGATGGGACTACATTTGTCATGACAGCAAGAGACATGCTGAACACTCAGTTTAGTACATGGTATTGCAATAACTTGATAAATAAACTTTCATATGTTATTTACATAAAATGATCAGTTTCAAGACTGCTGGGAACAAAAAGATTTTTACTACCTCTTGCAGCTCTGTGAAGCCTCAACACTTCATGTCAGGGATTATTTTTTAAAATGGCATGCAATTGGTATTTTCATTTCATTGTTTCCATTGAGTAAATACTATCAAAACAATTAAAGATTTCCAATGGCTCTCCCTAGGAAGTGTAACTGAAAGAAGAGTTTGATGCTGCATGCATTTGATTCCCTGAAAGACAAACAGTGTCTGACCATGACACTCAGCTGAGTGATTCCACGGGAACCCACAACAAACATCCAGCCCCTATGTAATTCTTTTCTTGTCAGCCCTTTCCAGTCAAACACTGTCAAGTCACAGTTTTTCAAACTGTCTGTTTGCCGCACGTTGCCTTGCATGAGACCTGCTCCTATAGAATTAACACAAGTTTCCTTATGCAGAAACACCTTAATACCCTGAAAAGTACAGTTACTGAGGCGAGGTTGCAGAGTGGAGGGCAGTTGTAGAAATGGATGAGATGAAATAAGATGTTCAAGAAATTAAACAAATGCACAACCAGTCACCGATTTGGTCCGTTTCGACCATTCGAGAGAGAAAGGGAATCTTCCCCTCGTGTATGACTGCTACTACGACTTCCAACCTGTTTGTGACCGTCCCTCCCTCCATTCCTCTCGCAGCTGCTCAACTTTTCTTTTGATTGTCAACACCGACTGTCAGCGAAAATCAATGAGCCTACCTGCAGTCGCCAAGGCCTGGGCTGCCTCAGTGGAGGTAAAGCTGGCATCAAGAGCCTCTCCTTGCTGGCAGGACGTCCCATCAAACGCCACCAGCACCAGTAGCACCAGAATCCTGCCTCGAAACATGGTCATGCACCGCACTTTCTCCCTCCGTTTTCCACAGTGAGCCAGTCAGTATCGATGGAGAAACGAGGTGTCTGCTCCTGAGCCTCCACATGAGCTACAGCAGGCCTGCCGATTCTCTCCAGCCAGATATTGGCGAATGTCAGCCCACGAGAGAAAAACCTCCGGTCGAATTTCCCATTGACAGGCTCGGCGACAACCTACGTCTTCACGTCACGCCAGTCGCCACGAGCCATGATTCCCTCGCAGCGAGAACTTATCTCCCACGCAGAGAGGGTCAGAGGTGTGGCTGGACGCTCGAAACACCCGCCAAAAGGTGGGGCGTGCGGTCCTGCAGTGCTGCGTCAGTGACAGGCGCGGGACAGGCGACGGCTTGG
>JAWQFJ010002861.1:77500-161170 GCA_034096865.1 Theodoxus fluviatilis
ACACCCACACCCCATACGCAGCCTGGTTTTTTTCCCTCCTGTTTCTGCACTTTTCTTTCCTCGTTCCTCCATTTTTCTTTTCTCGTTCCTCCATATTCGAAACATCTAAACCCACTCTCCCACACTCAGGCTGTGCAGTGAACCATATGTTTCCAGCTTTTGTGAGCTCTTGAATGCTGTAGTTCGATACCTTTGCGTCGAAAGGTGAGTTTTATTGCCCCTTCGTCACGCTGCATACCCGATTTTGCAAGCAAGGTCTCACGCTCCCGCCCACATTGGCAACATACATGTACGTGTGGTCGATTGCAATGCTCCTTGACTTTCAGTATGTGGTCTCTGCTCAGGAAAATTCGTTGGTGTCGCCGCGAATGAATAAGTTTTAGAGTCTTCAATTTCTAAGGCAACATAACGACAAAGATCAGGCATCTGAGTGGGTTTTTTTTATGTATGAGCAAAGTCAAAGTCCAAACAAACGAATAAAGTGAATTTCCATCAGGATTTGTTTTTCCTAACAAAGCAATACGTGTGAAAGTTTCTTTTATCATTTCATGAGACAAACCGCATCTTTAAAAGTTTCTTATGAATCGTCGGCGAACACCCAGCGAAATTACGCAATCGCATATTAGTTTATATAGTTCTTACATTATCTTCGTCGGCTCACAGCGCGTGCTGCGAACAGTCAGCGCCCTGTCACAAAGAAAATAGCATGTCCTCCACTCAAAAGTGAGATTCACCTCTTTCCATTAAATGAGGAAAGGAACATATCCATGGACACGAGACAAGCTGTGAAGTAAGACTGACTCACCTTGATATTTCAGTAGAACGACCAAAACATTGAGGCATGAACATTTATTGCACAGCATCGTATCTTGACTGTCTACGATAAAATGATGGTGAGAGCGTAGCTCGCGTGTCTTCATCATGGTCTGTTCCTGCACGAGACTCCCACCTCTTCGGGACCAGTGTCGCCTGCATGAGTCTACCGTTCTTATAATTGCATGGTAAAAATAGCCACCTAGATATGTCTATTACATCATGGAGATTTCGTCGGCTCCTCCAATCATGGAGACAATAACGACGCTACTCAGGCATCTAGCTCTGGAGGCCATATACATGTAGTGTCCTAAACTGAGGCAGTCTGATACATAGGTCAAATCGAGATGTAGCAACATTTGCACCGTTCAGGGTCGCTGGCAATTTCAAGATTTTACTCCCTTCAGAAAGGAGTTATCACCGCAAAGAATGAGTGAATTTCACATTTCAGATCCATCAATGAATGGATGCTAATGACATCTACAGGAAGAACGTGTAATCTTTTATCTGAAAAAGCAAACTGCGTCTGAATGCCTAACACCATATATAGTCATTATCTTGAATCTGCCTTGCAAACGAATCTGCGATGTGTGTGTGTGTGTGTGTGTGTGTGTGTGTGTGTGTGTGTGTGTGTGTGTGTGTGTGTGTGTGTGTGTGTGTCATTGGGCGCATTTGTTAGGCGTAGAATCTCGAGAGAATCTCGAGGGCTAGGCGTTGCCTACATTTCTCGCTCATTAGCCATAGGTGCGTCTCGCTCGCCCTCAACTAGCCATCGAGGCGAGCCACTTGCCTAAAACAAACGCGCCCCTGGTAAACGGGAGAATCTCGTTTGTACGAGGAGTGCTTGATAAGTTTGTGGCCTAAGGTAGACGGAGATGAGTTATAAAGCTCTCGTTACAAGTGCATTTAACTCCTTGAGTGATTATGCAGAACGTTTTAAGTTGATAACTTTTGTAGTTTTTCTGTTCTGGATAATATAAATTTGCAAGTCAGCACTGTCCAAGAAAATGGACAACATCGTCCTTCTTGCAGTCATACGCTACATCAGCCTCAAAGGCTTATCATCGAAGGAGGTCCACCGGGACATGGGGGCAACTCTTGGGGAAGGTACCCCTTCTTAAAATTTGGTGAAGAAGTGGGCTGCTGAATTCAGATGTGGCAGAGAGAGTTTGGAAGACGACCTCCGTCCTGGAAGGTCTGTCACCGTCACCACATTGACAATATCCATGACATGATCTTAACAGGTCACCAATAACACAGCGGCACAGTGCCACAAAGCTGGGTATCTCACAGGAATGTGTCTACGCAGTTATCCACAACAAACTCCAAATGACCAATTAGGTGTCAGTTCCCTGGGTCCTGAAACTCCTCGGGCTTGATCACAGTGGCGATGGCAGCCATCCAGAAATGCGGATTCAAACTCGTCGAACACCCGCCGTATATCACGTGATTTGGCACCCTCGGACTACTGCCTGTTCCCAAAATGAAGGAGAAGCCGGGTGGTCGCCATTTTGACACTGATGATGACGTCATCGCTGCTGTGGATCACCTTCTGGAGGTCCGAGACGGCGACTTCTACAAAGAAGGGACCCGTATGCTCCACCACTACTGGACTAAAACTGTAAATGTTGAAGAATAAATGTGCTATGTTATCTAAAATTGACTCCATCTACCTTAGGCCGTGAATTTATCAATCACACCTTGTACGTTCTGTGCATTTTGATCGGCCATTGATGGAAATTTTCCTTTGAGATAAAAAGATAAATACTGATTGACTGCATTCTTAAACAGCTTCTTTTTTATTTACAATAAAAAAGATGCCATATTCAGTATATAGGAGTTCAATCAGGAAGAACTCATCATCCATTGCAGATGTTACAGTTTACTACCATTTTGGAGGGAACTCGCTGCACTTCGTGATGCTACAATAATCTGAAAGTTACCAAAGGTATCAGACCGACTCCCCTCCCTCACGATGTTGCCACTGCTACTGCACCTCGAATGAAGCTGACACGCTGCGGAAGAGACCCTTCATTTCGGCTGCGACATGTCCCGGCTGACAGATCACTTTCCTAAACAAACTGTATGTTGCATGGGCCTGTGTATGGGTTTCTTGTGATAGGTGCGCTTGGTTGCGAGTCGACTCGAGTGACCAGACAGAACGGAGTCATGCCTCTTTAATCACAGCATGGCGAAACATAAATAGGACAGTGTTGCACCTGAATAACAGTGGCAAGTGGTCAATAATGAACGAATGAGGTTTTACGGCCTATCATTCTGTGTAAACTACTAAGGCCAATGAGGACGGTCGCTCGAGCTGATTAGAGTCAGAGTGGGTCAAGTCTCCATCTCCCTAGGTCTTCGCCCTTTACGAGTCGCGTAGAGACTCAGTGGGTCTGGTGTGACCGCCAACACACAGGGAGTGTGGTCAAGAAAACGGTGGCGTTATGGATGGAAGGATAAATAAACATATGGACTCACGGTTCGATGGCTGAATGGATGGATGGATGAGACTTAACGACTTATCAGTTATTGTAGACAATGCCAAGACTTATAAAACAATAATTCACCTTCTCAGAATCGATTGGGGAACCCTGTAAGTCCATTCCTACCCCCAGACACGCCGGAGCCTGGCAATATGCCTTTGAAGGAGACATCGTAACTCGTGGACAAGAAAATAACCGAATAGTGCTGCAATCGTTGGGACAAAGAAATATCAAAGTCGAAGTTTTGTGACTTTGATGTCATATTGTCGCAGTGAACCAAGAACACAGAGAGGCATCGGGACCTTCACACCACGTTTCCCGTACGTGCGGACGACGAACACTTCAGGGACGAGCAGGCGTTTGGGCAGGCTGGATGGGGCTGGGGGTGTTTGGCCAGAGTGGTGATCTCCTCTCCTCTCCTTCCTGCTCTTTGTGTTTGGAGAGCGCCGAACGGCTGCACATCGCCACGTGGCGTAAAGCTGCCTGGAGTGGCGACATGACCGTCTCTCTGTTTGCACGTCGCGCACGAAGACCAACCAAGCCCGGACAGGTTTGGGCAGATTGGAGAGTTGCAGAAGCTGTGCAATGGCGTGTGGAGAGGCACAGCGTGCAGCCTTGCACACAGACCTAGCAACTTGACTCAGTTTATGTGTTGGTGTTGGTGTCAGCGTGACAGAAGCCCAGAGCAGAGGCATGCTGAGGTCACGTGCGATGAGTGTGTTAGGTAAGGAAAAGGTTAAAAGGAAATTTAAATGTTGGTTTGTTTCTCTCTCTCTCTCTCTCTCTCTCTCTCTCTCTCTCTCTCTCTCTCTCTCTCTCTCTCTCTCTCTCTCTCTCTCTCACCTTGCGTGCGAGCATGCTTTTGTGTGTGCGTGCATGTGTGTGCACGTGGGCTCCAGTGTAATCATGCGAAGTGTGTACTAGATTGTCATCTGCCAATCGCTCACCTCAGAGTCAGATGGTCAATCTGTTCTTTCCTGACTCATCCAGTCAGCCTGCAAGCAAGAAACTCATTTAGTTAGGCAGGCAGTCATCAGTCAGTCAGCCAGCCAGTCAGTCAGTCAGTCAGTCAGTCAGCTAGCCAGTCAGTCAGTCAGTCAGTCAGTCAGCCAGCCAGTCAATCAATATGTCATCTGTCAGAAATATTTGGCTTGTCAGTTTGTCAGTCAGTCGGTAAATCAGTCCGTCCGTCCGTCCGTCCGTCCGTCCGTCCGTCCGTCCGTCTGTCTGTCTGTCTGTCTGTCTGTCTGTCTGTCTGTCTGTCTGTCTGTCTGTCTGTCTGTCTGTCTGTCTGTCTGTCTGTCCGTTCCTTTTCTAATCCATCCTTCCACCTGCCTGTTTTCCTGTCCATCCGTCCGTCCATCTGCCTGCCTGCTTCTCTCTCTCTCTCTCTCTCTCTCTCTCTCTCTCTCTCTCTCTCTCTCTCTCTCTCTCTCTCTCTCTCTCTCTCTCTCTCTCTCTCTCTCTCTCTCTCTCCTCCCTCCCTGACTCGCTCGCTCGCTTTCGCTCACACACAAACTCTACACTTAAAAGGATTTTTTTTACAAGTTTATTCTATTTTTGAAGCAGCATTTGGTTGGCTTAAAGCTCTGACACGAAAGGTGAAAGTAAACTGGGCAATGCGTCACTGTTTGTGGAAACTCTCAGATCCTCCCCTTTTTTCCCCTTCGCATTCCAGCGCTCCTTTCCTGCAGTGGCGGTTGCCTGTGAGGATATGCTGCGAAGTGTCACAGGTTATGGCTGTGTGGTGTGTGTGTGTGTGTGTGTATTTTTGCGAACGAAGAACACAAAGAGCCTTCCACATGTAGTGTACTTCTCGAGCGAAGAATACCTGCAACACAGAAGGTATAAATGTCTACACCAAGCCGTGTCACAAACTTGTACACGCATTGTCAGATGTTTCAGAACAGCTTTCGTCTAATCAGTAGAAAGCATCGAGGTCTTTGCCAGGATTGATACTGATGAAGTAATACCATTCGTGATGAATGAATGAGTGAATGAATGAACGAATGAATGAATGGATGATGAATGAATGAATGAACGAACGAACGAACGAACGAATGAATGAATGAATGAATGAATAGATGGATGGATGGATGGATGGGGTTTTACGGCCCCTCAGCCTTAGTAGTTCATGTAATCCCATTAATCTCGACAATCATAGCAGCTGGTTAGAATAAGAGTTAGTTTGATTTCGAATTCCCAAGTTATTCGCCTCATACGAATCGCATAGGGAGAAGCGGTGAGTATTCTTACCCCCAACCCACGGGATGTGTGCGTAATTAAAGACGATGAGCACAGTTTTATTCTTAGTTCTTGCTAGCTGAATGTGATATTCATTTCATAGCAAGTACTGCGTATACCAAAACTGCTAACTGTAGCAAGAGAGAATTACGACCACTTAGATTTACAATCACATGGACGAAAGTTCCTCAGAGCATGTGCATCCGTGTGTGTGTGTACCTTATTCTGCAGTGCAGAGGAAAAAGAAGAACAGGATGTGGTTATATATATATATATATATATATATATATATATATATATATATATATATATATATATATATATAGGTAACTCCCAACTTGGATTTAGTGGAACTTTACAACAAGGGTTCGGCATTCATCGTGGCAAGACCGAATCGAGTCGTCATTGATCTGGAGGCAAACTTGTAAAACACAATTCATTCGAAATGCGTGTAAAACCCTCTCAGGAAGTTATATCTCATCTTAAATTCAACCAACATCAACGCTGAATGAGAACGTTGTGGAATTTCTTCCAAACACCACGTACACTGGTATACATGTATAGGTTCTCGAAGCGAGCATCGTTTCACATCACTTCCCATCACCGTGCTTGCTGCGTCCACTATACACATCCTTTGCCCACACAGGGTGCCACGGCTATCACGGAACATTCAGCGTGGCTGAGACTGTAGTGAATATCTCTGTGTTCAAAATGATCACGGAAGTCAATACGGTCTGCACCAAACAAATCCAGAGGCGCGACCATATAGCCACTGGCGGCAGCAGCATTGAGAACAAGGCTGTTTCTCATCATCGACCGTGGAATGACTCATGACTAAGTAAAGAACCAGCCATGGCCTGCCAGCAGTCGTCTGCTACAATGGGAATGCCTCACCTCGCCCTGTCTTGCATTGTAGATGCATGCCAGCAGCCCATGCAGCCTCTGGAGCGGTTGCCCTGGTGTTGCCAGGTTGTGAGGAAAGCAGTGTTGCGTTGTGCTGTGTGTGTGTGTGTGTGTGTGTGTGAGTGTGTGTGTGTGTGTGTGTGTGTGTGTGTGTGTGTGTGTGTGTGTGTGTGTGTGTGTGTGTGTTTCATGAGGGTTTTTCTATTACAAAAAGGTAATGTGGCATGGGATCTTCTTGTTCTCAGTAAGTGAATGTGTGTGTGTGTGTGTGTGTGTGTGTGTGTGTGTGTGTGTGTGTGTGTGTGTGTGTGTGTGTGAGTGTGTGTGTATGGGTGTGTGTGTGCGCGCGTGAGAGAGAGACACAGAGAGAGAGACAGAGAGAGAGACAGACAGAGAGACACATACAAGGAGACAGAGACAGACAGAGACAAACAGAGACAGACAGACTGAGAGAGACAGAGAGTGACAGAGACACACAGAGAGAGGGAGAGAGAGAGAGAGACAGAGAGAGAGAGACAGAGACAGGGAGAGACACATACAAGGACATAGAGAGAGAGAGAGGCAGACAGACAAACAGACAGACAGACATACAGACAGACGGACGAACAGACGGACGGACGGACGGACGGACGGACGGACGGACAGACAGACAGACAGAAAGACAGACAGACAGACAGACAGACAAACAGACATACAAACAGAGAGACAGAGACAGACAGAGATGGACAGAGAGACAGAGAGAGAGACAGAGAGAAAGAAATAGAGAGACAGAGAGACACATACCAGAACAGAGAGAGAGAGAGAGGGAGAGAGAGAGAGAGATTGATTGATTGATTCTTTATTTATCAAGGACGAAATTTTAGGCATTTCTGCCTTTCTTACAAGTTGTCCTTGCTCATAAAGAAATGAAAACACTGATAATTAAGACACAAAATACACAGTAGCTAATCCATGTACAACAGTTGGTAAGGTATATGAAGAATATGATTAACAATGAAAAATATTTTAGTAGATGCCTTTGACAACTGTCAGCTCAGTGAGTCTTGAAGATCAAGCAATACGTGTCATATGTACAGGCGACAGCAGTGATATCATCTGAATAGATAATCACGTATGGATGCTTTAAAAGACGTCATGGAAGTATTGTTCCTTAGGTGCAATGGGAGTGTATTCCATATCATAACACCTGAATATGTAATACTGCCTTTGAAAATGTCTATTCTAGGTTGTGGTAGAATGAAAGTGTTGCGAGATAGTGAATGGCTTGTTTGGGGACGAATGAAGAGATCAGTAAGATACTTCGGTGCTCGTGAATGAGCAATTTTGTGCATAAGGATGCATTTATTGAGGACGAGGTGTTTTTGGAAGGGAAGTAAGCCAAGATTTTTTATCTTTTCATCCGTAGACAATGTTGAGTCGGAAATGATAAGCTTGGCAGCTCGTCTGTACAGTGATTTAATCTTGTTCAAGTGCACTGCCATAGAGCCATCCCATACAACAGATGCAAAATTAATATGGGAATTTATGTGTGCGTGAAAAAACATTATGCATGCATCGGTGGTGACAAAATGCCTCAGTTTAGAGAGCAGGAAAATGTTCTTAGCAATAGTTTAGCATAAGGAATTGACATGTTGTTCCCAAGTTAGTTGTTCATCAACAATTATGCCTAGCACTCTGTGTTCAGAAACTTGCTCAATGATTTCATTTTCTAGCATAAGGTTGATGGTTAGGGATTGTCGTTGACGTTTTTGTCTTGTAGTTAGGATCATGCACTTGGTTTTGAGGGGTTTATGACCATTCTATTTGATGAACACCATTTTTGTAAATCATCAAGGGTAACGTTCAGGGTGCATTGGATGGAATTTATGCTTCTGTCGCTTACGCTGATAATGGTGTCATCTGCAAACATAGTGCATTTGATACTTTCATTTGATATACTCAATGGTAGATCATTGATATACAAGCTGAAGAGCAATGGACCTAAAATTGAGCCTTGTGGAACCCCTGACTTTACGAATCGTCTCGAGGAATACGACCCGTTGACATAGACACATTGGCTTCTATGCGTCAAGTATGATCGGAAGAAGGAGACTGATGTTGGATTTTTCAAGTACATCGAGAGTTTATCAAGGAGAATTTCGTAGTCAACTAGGTCAAATGCCTTTTTCAGGTCCAAGAAAATGGTACCAGACAGTTCGCGGTTGTTTATGGCTGATAGCCAGTCATTCACCAGGAAGGATAAAGCAGTTTGGCAGGAGTGATGGGAGCGAAAGCCGGATTGCAATTGATATAATAAGTCAAATTGGTCAAGATACGAGAAAATATGTTTGTGAACGTGTCTTTCTAGTGGTTTGGAGATGAGGCAAAATTGAGATGGGAGAGAGAGAGAGACAGAGAGAGAGAGAGAGAGAGAGAGAGAGAGACAGAGACAGAGACAGAGACAGAGAGAGAGAGAGAGAGAGAGACAGAGAGAGACAGAGACAGAGACAGAGACAGAGACAGAGACAGAGACAGAGACAGAGAGAGAGAGAGAGAGAGAGAGAGAGAGAGAGAGAGAGAGAGAGAGAGAGAGAGAGAGAGAGAGAGAGAGAGAGCGCTCACCAGTGTGGGTATATGTTTATAGACGCGTGAGCTCTGGGCTCGTGGTGGTTAGGGGTGGGTGTGGAGATTTGGTTACCTCTCTCTGCAAAAGGAATTTTGACATCGCATACATGATGAGGCTCCCTTGTGAAGGGAGATATAGTCCTAAAATGTCATCACCCGTAGCATGCATAACAAGGCATGATTTGTCTCTGCTCTTCGCTTCGTTCCAATTAGATTAAACTCCCCTCCGCTTTCATCGAGGTATGTATTGTAACTTCACAGGAATTCGGTCAGTTTTGAAAGAAATTCTTCGGACGCCGTGAACCACCTTCGGTGGCGGCGCAGATTTGGAAAAGAACTTCACGCGTTTCCAATCCTGGACTGTTGTGAAGTACTGTGCATGCGATCGCAGTCTTCGGCGTGATTTCTAGCTCGATTGCTCCATGTGTCTCGACTCACTTGTCGAACTCTACGTTAGACTTTCATCTTGTGGGTGGGAGGCGAGTTCGGTGGGCGTTGTCGTCACTTCCGGAGTTATTTGTAGAAGCCACGTGCTTTCAGCCATGTTGGTAGGAGGCGAGCGCTGTCTGCTAAGCTGTGCTACGGGAGACGTTCAACCATGCCGACTCCTTGAGCGTTAAAGACTGTTTTAACAACCAACAAAAAGACAAATAAAGAGGAGTCAAACGCTCCTACTACTTTATACCATCAGAGAAAACCAATCAAGGCCCGATTGTGCACTGGGTGAACAAAGCTAGACGAAGAGGATGGGGGGGGGGGGGGGGGGAAGATTTATGGAATAGACCTGACCTTCGAGACAAACACCCGGCGAGAATCAGCAGACATCTTCCACGAATCCTGCTATGAAGAATCGATAGGCTTCCAAAGACCTATAATTCTTGAACTCTTCCAACGTGTACGCCGATGTTCCGAGTACAACAATTAAATATGTCCATGGCACTAATTGGCGGAATGTTCCTCAATTCCGGATCAAGTTGGTCCTTCGTCAGCTGGTATGGATGGATGGATGGATGAATGGATGGATGGATGGATAGATGGATGGATGGATGGATGGATGGATGGATGGATGGATGGATGGATGGATGGATGGATGGATGGATGGAGTTTTACGGACTATCAGCCTTTGTAGGCTGCGTAACGCCACTGAGCACAAAAACCACTAGACCGATCACCTCAATTTTGTTGAGGTAACGTCGACTGGCATCGAGCTTGAGAGAGTCAACGTAACGCGTTCTCTTTCTCGCGGACATCACCTTAGAAATAAAAATGTATTAATTAACTTTGATTTAAATGTTGGTTTCTTGGCATAGCCAGCTTACCTTGTCGGAGCAGATGAAACAAATAAGAGCAAAGCGAAATGATCACCCGTGCACTTAGTTTTGATGCGTGTCCGGAACACTCCCCACAGTGTGTTTTGTTTGCTTTGTAAGGTTTGAGCACATAGCTGTAAGTGTAAAAATGGTCAGTTATTAATGTAATCGGTGATTTTGGTTGTCATGAAACTTTGTTTTGTGCTTTAATGCCATTTTCTTGTCATCATCTTACTTGTTACATTACGCCGAATGCGGGTAAGTTGATTTTGCACTCATCGACTCGATGATCGTGAATTTTCTGTCCTCGCCAGACCAGGGAAACAAAATTATTGTCAATTCAAGCCAGAACTAAACAGTTGTGAGCTGCCACTCATTCGAACTTTACACGAAACATTATATCACACTAGTTCGATCGTCTGCTGGCGTAGTGGCTACGGTTCGATCACGGATCTGTATC
The DNA here is from genome assembly GCA_034096865.1 of Theodoxus fluviatilis. Classification (NCBI taxonomy): domain Eukaryota; kingdom Metazoa; phylum Mollusca; class Gastropoda; order Cycloneritida; family Neritidae; genus Theodoxus; species Theodoxus fluviatilis. The sequence goes on from JAWQFJ010002861.1 coordinate 88,321, forward strand.
TAATGGATGCACGTCTTTAGGTCACGGTCTCTTTCAGCCAATTAGAGAGTTCTGCCAGAGGTCAAATCTCGACTGACTGAGTAGCTCACTTCCGGCGAGTTTATTCCACTGTTGATCAGATTGTCACGCAGTTTATTGTGAGTAAAATTATATTTATTTTAAAGGTTTCTATTGAGTTACAGCTGTGATTAGATGTCTTTGTGTCTCTATCAAGTTTTTCATTAAGTAGGAAACCCTGCCACAGCATTTTAACCGAGTTGTTGCTGTTGTTTTATGGACGTTACACGTGTAGTGCCTAGTGCTGTAGTGGCACAGGTCTCGGGAGTGAACAAGAAAGGGGACTGTTAATTTTCGAGTTAAAAATCTTTTAATTAATGTATTGATTGTACTAGTTTTCTTCTTTGTCATTTATGTCTCTCATGTGTTACATTTAAGGAGAGACACGGCTGCCTAGGAGTCGAATTTCGCCCGAGAGAGTCACGGAAATGCCCATATCAGTTCTCGGACGAGCTCGTCGTGACATCAGCCTAACAGCTGTTATAACGCATCGATCTGATTGGCTGCCGATTACTCTCGGACTCGTTCTGAGCAAGCTGAAGTTGGCCGAGGCAATTCTGGTGGCATTGTTTACATCTGCAAAGGCACTCGTGCGAGATGCAAATTGAATGCGCCTCGCTCACGCCTGGTCGCGGCAGTTTCATAAATGACAGACCTCGGCATTTCGCTGAAGTTGTACTGCAGCTTTCAATTGCACAATTATTGCCAACGCTTGGCCATTTTCTTTTTGCAACTGAGTTCTCCGCCATCGAATATGGTAGGTTGAACTTTGTTCAAATCTGTAAAGGCACTTGATCATGCGAGATGCAAATTGAATGTGCCTCGCTCACGCCTGATCGCAGCAGTTTCATAAATGACAGACCTCGGCATTTTGCATAAGTTGTACTACAGCTTTCAATTGCACAATTATTGCCAACGCTTGGCCGTTTTCTTTTTGCAACTGAGTTTTCTGCCATCGAATATCGTAGGTTGAATAGGCCACCGGAAGTGCTAGACTCAGTCAATCGCCGATTGGCCTTGTGAGCAACTAAAATGACCTTGACCTCAAGATGTGCATTCAGTAGATACAGATCCGTGGTTCGATCGAGTTCATCTGCTAGGTACGTACGGTGTGGTTTGTTTACTTATCTTCTGCGGGTTTTGTGCAGAAATTATGCTTTAAAACTGTGACTATTATTGAATAGTTTTTGATCTAATAAAACTTTGTGCATGCTTTAATTTCATCCTTTTGCCACGATCTAGCGATCATCACTCCTCAACACAGACCCGAAACATACCCCAACATACAGCACCGGAAGTTATGTAACCTACGATCATGGCTGCGCTGCTAATTACCATATGACCCCTGGTGAACTCTTCTCCGGCCATATCCAACAGGGGTCAGTGTGAAATGTGGCCGCGTTCAAGGCTAGCTTGTTCTTCAAAGGGCGTGTTTGATATTGGCACGAAGTACAGTGTCACTCAAGACGTCTGTCTGCGGGTTTTCCAGGCCAGGTGATAGTCAATAGTACACTGGATTAGAGGGGAAACCAGTCGATAAATAATACTGAGTTGTTTGCGTATCTCGCACAGGCCCAGAGAGGAATGAATCAGTTCATGGAAATGCAACTCTCGAATGCGGCAGCTTGTGCACGAAAACACTATGTTGATAATTAGAAATCGACTCAATAGAATGTTTTATATCTGTTATACAGTAGTTTTGTATAGTCTATGGAATGATGTCGGTGTATGTGTGTGTGTCTGTGTGTGTGTGTGTGAGAGAGAGAGAGAGAGAGAGAGAGAGAGAGAGAGAGAGAGAGAGAGAGAGAGAGAGAGAGAGAGAGAGAGAGAGAGGAAGGGGGGGAGGGAGAGGAAGAGAGAGAGGTGGGGGGGGGGGGGGGGGAGGAGAGGATGAGGAAGGGGGGGAGGAGAGAGAGAGAGAGAGCGAGAGCGAGAGCGCGCGCGCGCGCGCGCGCGCGCGAGAGAGAGAGAGAGAGAGAGAGAGAGAGAGAGAGAGAGAGAGAGAGAGAGAGAGAGAGAGGGGGGGGGGGTCAAATACTATACTCTTCAACCAGTCGGTCCAAACAGCTGTGCGAGACATCAAGGTGCCTAATCTTTTGTCTTCACAACCGGCAGAACAGCTCATGTTCCCACTAAATTGGCCAACGACAACCACATTACAAATGTACAGTACAAGCAGAGACGCATTCAGTTATCCAGTCGTCAGTATTCACATAGTGTCAGACTGAATGACGTTTCAAAACCACACGTCTGCTGTGCCACAGTTCCTTGTAGCTTGACAATAGAACTAGACCCTTAGCGCCTTCCTCTGCGACTCCTAGAAGGCGAAGAACTTGGGAAATGGAGGCGACTTGCTCCTACTCCATCCGGCTCCAGTGATTAGCAGTCATTGACTTTACATAGCCAACAAAAGCAGACGAGACATAAACTTCGTTCATTCATTTATTCATTTGTGCATTCGTTCATTCATTCATCCATTCGTTTAATCATTCATTCATTCGTTTATTCATTCATTCATTCATTCATTCGTTCGTTCGTTCATTCATTCATTCATCCATTCATTCATTCATTCATTCGTTCGTTCGTTCATTCATTCATTCATTCATGCATTCATTCATTCATTCATTCATTCATTCATTCATACATACATAACACATTCTCATCCAGCCAAAAACTCTTGAACAGAGCATGCATTAGCTTCGATACCTTCCTAAAGTACCTCAGATCTTCCCACTTCTTGCGTCGTGCACAAAAAACTCTCTATTTTCCCCCACAGAAGGAGAGAAAGCGGCAGCACCCAACAACCAAGTTCTTCAAAGAACGGGCTTGTATCCCCCTGCACCCAGCCTCAACAGCCAAGCAGGGAGCTGCTGCTTTCTCGGTTGGCCTGGAGATATGGCGTCTGCTGGCTGTGTTTGCTGCACGTGCACGTGCGATGCACCTTCACAGACCAAAGGCACGCATAGCACGTGAAACGCCGAGTGTCGGTCTCTGCCTTGCCAAGGCGTCATGGCAAATTCATCGGTGGCGTCCATCCCGCCCTCTCCAGGCGTGACCAAATCACAGAGATAGCAGTCGCGTGTCGACGGCTGGTCAATGCTGCACGAGTATCGATTAGCACCGGCACGGAAGGATGTTGCAGAACCGGGGTCTGCGCCTAGTCTCTTGAGATTCCTTGGGTTTGGGAGTTCGTTTTGTGTGGGTGGGGTAGCGGTGCGGCGTATCTTGATTGCGTGCAGCAAGGCGCAGCGCTATTGGAAACAGTTTGTTTGTTTTGAATCCAAGTTTATGAAGCAATCATTGTTGTTGCTGGTGTATTTTCTCGTCCCGAGACCAAAAAGAGGGTCCTAATTAAAATGATGGCATCTGGAACGAGAAAATATTCCAAGTTAATTTTAAAGACGTCAGATAGAGTTGCATTTGCGTCTTCGTCATCGTCTTTATCATCATCACCCTCATCGTCACTATCATCATCATCATCATCATCATCATCATCATCATCATCATCATCATCATCATCATCATCATCACCATCACCACCACCACCACCATCATCATTATCACCTCTCTCATTGCCATCCCTGTAGTCGTCGTCATTGTTAGCATCACCACTACCACCACCACCTTCTTCTTCCTCACCATCACCATTGGTGTCGTAGTCACTGGCACCACTATCACCACCACCACCACAATCTTCATCTCCTCCTACTCCCCCTTCCCGTTCTCCCTGTGGACTGGGGGCGATTGCGTCTCCATACACAAGGCGAATAACCACGGACATTGAGACAACTTGCTCATGTTCAGTTCAGCTTCGGCCACTTTCTGGTCAATCGCCTTACATGCCTTCACAGGCTGAGAGGCCATGAACTTTCATTTTTTATTCATTCATCCATTCCCTTCATGTAAACAAAACTAACATATTGTCTAATCTGTGAAGCGATTTGAAAGGTTTGCCTTTATTTGATTAAATCATTATTAATTGATTTCTCATGACCTCTTCTTCTGGTTTTGAGAGAAAGAGACAGCGCAAATGAAGGTAGTGACTGTTATGCGTGCAAGTCAGACCTCATCCGACCATCGATTAATTAACATACCCCCTAGACTCAGAGGATGACGTAACACTTTCGTCGTGGATCTAAATCCATCTTTTAATGTGAATATTTATCTGTATATTTGAAACCTGAGAGTGGTCGTCGGCCTGAATAAAAGCTCATCAAATCTCTCTCTCTCTCTCTCTCTCTCTCTCTCTCTCTCTCTCTCTCTCTCTCTCTCTCTCTCTCTCTCTCTCTCTCTCTCCCTCTCTCTCTCCCCATCTCTACCTTCCTTCCTCTCCCTCCCTCCCTCCCTACCTCCGGCAATGACCACGGACGTGACAGGTTTGCAACGCATGGGTCATTCTATCAGATGATTGATCAAGACCGCCCATAGCAAGGATGGAGCCGAAGCAAAGTACCTCGCGCAGCGCCGATCTAATCGGACCTGCCGACACCTCAGCCCACCAAGAGACGGGCTTCACAGCGCCGATCTAATCGGACCTGCCGATACCTCAGCCCATCAAGAGACGGGTTTCACTAGCCAAGCGAAGTTTGGGAGCATTCTAGTAAACTAGAGACTTCGCCTGAAGCGAATATACTGACTCGGGTTCACAGAATGGCTTGGGAGCTTATGCTTCCCCCATAAGATGCGACGGAAAAGCGCCATGGTGGGAACTCTCGGAAGCAAGTGAATAGTGAATGCTGAGATGGTTGAAAATCTCCTGAGCAGACGTGGTCGTGGTACATTTGTTTTTTGTGTGTTTGTTGTTTGTATGGTTTTTGTTTGTTGTTTGTTTGGGGGGATGGTGTGTGTCTGTGTGTGTGTGTGTGTGCATGTGTGTGTGTGTGTGTGTGTGTGTGTGTGTGTGTGTGTGCGCGCGCGTATGTGTGTGAGTACGTGCGTGTGTGTGTGTGTGTGTGTGTGTGCGCTCGTGCGTGTAGTTTTTACGTGGTAGACGTTAAACACGGGATACCAAGCGTGTGCGAATAACCTCATATTTAAAGTGCGTGCATCCTCCTGTGGATCGGGGTTAAGATTACGACCACCGCGTCTCCCTCGGCAATTTGCGCATGGTGATTGTCTGGAGACATAGGCTGGACGTGCTGCCAAAACCAGTTCTTTGGGTAGTCAACAGTCTTCAGGGATGAAAAGTGGGTAACCAAAAAAAGCCTGAACTTTGTTTCGGGTATGCAATATTGAAGCGGCGCAGCACAGGACTAGGAGGCAGGACTATCACTTACTTGTTTCACTGACAACTTTAATGGACTTGCTGGAGGAGTACAGGAACTGGCAATTTTAGTGGAAAGCCTGCAGCACTTGGCATGAAGCCATGGATTCTCATCTAACTTGGCTTTTTTTTTTTGGGGGGGGGGGGGAGGGCGGGGGGAGGAAGTCTCTAATGTCAACAGCTTTTCTCTTTTCAGCTCTTGCATTGTGAGCCTGATTAGTGGACTGGGAACATCTAGCTTCAGGTCGCTTTGGAAGGCATGCAACAAAATGGTTGAGACGCCAGTTTTTCTTCGGATCCCCATTTTGGCCCACATTATGATGCGCAAGACGGCCTCGCGAAAAAAACCGGAACCCTCTAAAAAGTCCGGATAACTGACCCCAAAAAACCTGAAAAACCTGAAAAGCCTGAAAATTTTCATCTCTGAGCCTTACATATCTTAAAAAGACTCATACGACGTAAAGCTTTCTACGCCCATCCATGCATCCGTACCGTATATGCAGTCTGAAAAAAAATCTGCCATGACGGTGTCCCACATCGAGTACTGCAATTCTCATCTGGCAGAAACACACACACACACACACACACACACACACACATACACACACACATACACACACACATACACACACACACACACACACACACAAACACACACACACACACACATACACACACACACACACACACACACACACTCACACACTCACACACACACACACTAAATGTTTTAAGTCTAACGACAAAACTGCAAAAGTTGCGGAATGCAGTCGCCAGTCATCACTAAGACGAGGAAGAGAAAACACGTCACCCCTGTGTTTAAATCTCCCCATTGTCGCCCTGTTTCGGTAGCAGTTGATTTCAGACTGGCTGAGATGGACATTTAGCCACAATACGTATGTAAACTCACCTGGTCTCAAAAATCTGCATCAGCTTTCCTTCTGAAACAACAGAAAGCAGCCGAAATCAGCTTTGGGAAGAAGCCATCTTTTCATGTTGAGCGTCTTGTCTGGAATGCCCCACCTAAAGAACTCAGGTCAGGTTCAAAGCCGGATGGTGTTAGACAGCATCTAAAAACGCAGCTCTTTCGCAAATGCTACATGTGTCTCCTAATTGGTGTGCACTGCGAGCGAATCTGTCGGGGCCGGAGGAAGCGATATACAATGATGATGATGATGATGATGATGATGATGATGATGATGATGATGATGATGATGATGATGATGATGATAATGATGATGATGATGGACAGCTGTGCCCAACCATTTAGTTGGTAGTACTCGTCATTTACTGACATGGACAAACAAGCTCAAATGAGTCAAGCGCAGTCAAATTGCATGCAATACAGAGGCACTTAATAGCATCACTCATTTGGATGGATGGATGGATGAATGGATGGAGGGTGTTTTACGGCCTATCAGCCTTTGAAGGCTATGTAAGGCCACTAAGCACGAAAAACAATAGAGCATTTTAGAGTAAACGCTAATCAAGTCACCGTGTCCCTAGTCATTCGCCTCTTACGAATCGCGTAGGGAGACGCGGTGGGTCAATGCTTCCTCCGAACCCACAGGGGGACACTCATTTGGACCATTTGCTTTGTGCACATACTCGATGTTGAGTCACCGTAGCGGCCTCTCTTACTTTTCGTCGTTATTATTATTATAAATCACTCTTTTACCGCGCGATACTCCCACTCGGTGAGACTGGATTTGGTGTAATTAGAAGTAGACCATAGCAATGTTTATTCAATCAGAAATAAATTAGAACTCAGCCAGATGAAGATTAACCGAATTACACGAAATCGAATTATCCAAATAATTATGCGCTTGACACATAGGAGTAGGAGCGCAAATGTTTTGCTGACGGCAGATAAACCAAGCCCGATTTCGGAATGAGAAAGTAAGTGTTGCGTAGGTGGATTAACTGCATAAGCCACTTGACACTCTTCAGCTACAGCCGGTCCCGAGCCAATATCAACGCCAGCCACTCACATTTGGAGCAGAAAGGTGGGTGCATTAAAATCCCTTTAACTGAATCGTCTGCGAGTTGACAGAGCCATGCTGCCTCACGCTGAACTTTTGACTGACTAGTTGTTATTAAGGGCCCGTATTCACAACGGCGATTTATCGGCGATTTATTTTAACTCCGATTTATCTCTAAACTCAGACGATTCCAACTGCCTGTTCCGCTCTCCCTTGGCTGGAAACCAGTATATATAGCAAAGCGCAACCTAGGATCCTCTGACGAGCGTACCTTATCTAACCGATCAAGATAACGCGGGGCTAGGGGATAAATCGAGTGTTAAAAAGATAAATCGCCGAACGTTGTGAATACGGGCCAAGGTCGACAACTCAAAGCCTGTGCAGGGGGCATAACTGCGGGCCAGGCACTGATTGACATACATCAACACTGCATATGCAGTGCACAACTCCTAACTTTGACGAGCGCGCGTTTGTATATATCTGTGTATCTACATGTTTGTGTGTCTACCTGTGCGGGTGTGTGTGTGTGTGTGTGTGTGTGTATGCGTGTGTGTGCGCGTGTGTGTACGTATGTGCGCGTGGGTGGGTGTTTGTGTGCATGCGTGTGAGTGTGTGTTTCACTCTGTGTGTGCCTACAGATGAAAAGCTCAGAAATCTTGGATTACTACCCTTCCAATAACACCTCGTCCTAAAAAAATGCATCCGTATGCACAAAATTGCTCATGCACGAGCACCGACTTCCTATTGATTTTTTCAATTATCCCCAAACGAGCCATTCACTATCTCGCAACACCTTTATTCTACCACTACCTAGATTAGACATATTTAAAGGCAGTCTTCCATACTCATATGCTATGATATTAAATACACTCCCATTGCACCTAAGGAACAATACTTCTATGAAGTCTTTTAAAACATCCATAGAGAAAGACAGAGAGAGAGAGAGAGAGAGACAGACAGACAGAGACAGACAGAGAGAGACATAGAGAGAGAGACAGAGAGAGAGACAGAGAGAGAGACAGAGAGACAGAGAGAGAGAGAGAGAGAGAGAGAGAGAGAGAGAGTTTTCCCTCGCTCAATATGGCCAAACTGTGCAAAGTGTTAACAAGTCGAATAAAGCTAGATAATTTTCAAATCTACACTACCCAGTTGACACCTACAGTTCACACCAAATCAGCTTATTTGGATTAGAGCAAATGGTGTTGGGGCCATACATAAAACCACCACACAATCATGAAAACAAACTGATTAGACTTTTTGTACGGAATTTTATTCTCGTCGTTAAAAAATATTTCTTAAAAAATACAGAAATGATAAAATTGCATATTCTCTTCACAATCGGCGTTGATTAATTAAATCATTCGTCTGTCCATCTTTTTTCCCAGCTAAATCAAGGATGTGTTAGGTGCGTAATCATTTGCATTGATGAGTTAATAATAATAATAATGTGTGGATTTGTATAGCGCCCTACCATGAGTTAAGACATGCTCAAGGCGCATACACATACAACCATTACAAAATACGATAACACTCAATCACCCCAAAGGTAACTTAATAAACTTAATAACATAGGAGTCAGACATTCATTTCAGGCATTCGACACACTGATGTGCAGCGTCATCGCTTAACCATGAAACTGGGGAGAGGGGGAGGAGAGTCAGGAGGGTGGTAGGGGGCTTAGGCAAGCTAGTACAAAGAGAACAGTGAGGGGAGGAAGATGAAGAAACCTAGACAGGATCAGGGAACGATTTCAAGAAGAGGTGAGTTTTGAGAGCAGATCGAAAGGTCGAGGGAGATGTAGAGTGACGAACAGAGGCGGGGAGGTCATTCCAGATAGAGGGAGCCTGATAAAAGAAAGAGCGTTCACCTAATTTTGTTTTAACTGGAGGGTCCTCTGGGAACCTGAGGATTCTTGTGTCTGCGGAAGAGCGTAGCTGTCTAGTGGGTGTGTAGGTGCGCATGGGTTTAGAGAGATATTGAGGAAGATATTCAGCGAAGTAATTGTAGCAAAGACAGGCAATCTTGTATTGGACTCTAGCACTAATGGGCAACCAGTGGAGAGAGCGGAAGAGAGGAGTGAGATGATCTGACTTTTTTGACTTGCAGATGAGTCGAGCTGCAGCATCTTGCACTCTTTGAAGTTTATCTGTGAGATATACGGGACAGCCGGCAAGAAGGCCGTTGCAATAATCCAGGCGACTGAGAATAAGAGCACAGACTAGGATAGTAGTAGCTTGAGTAGTGAGAAGATGTCTGATTGCGCATATCTGTCTGAGTTGTATAAGTATGCGGATTTGCAAGTGTTTTGGACAAAGTCGGAGAAAGAGAGATGAGAGTCTAGGGTGACACCAAGGTTTTTGACTGATGGAACAAAGGCGACGTCAGCGTCTCCAACCCTGACAGAAGACGGGAGGGATGGAGGCGTCACTAGTCTCTGAGACTTGACAAGAAGGCATTCGGTTTTGGAATCGTTCAGCTGGAGTTTGTTGTGTGACATCCATGACGTAACATCAAAAAGACAGGTCTGTAGAGTGTCTAACGTGGGTTGGAAGTGATCTAAGGTGGTGTCTTTGTAGAGCTGATTGTCATCTGCAAATGCATGCTGATTGATTGAGTGCTGAGCGACTATGTCAAACAAAGGTTGCATGTAAAGAACGAACAAAACTGGACCCAGTACTGAGCCCTGGGGAACACCAAACCGGACAGGAGAAGGAGCTGAGTAATGATTGTTGATGGAGACCGTTTGAAATCTGTTAGTGAGATAAGAATGAAACCAGGCAAGGGCAGAGTGTGAAATTCAAAAAGTGTTTCGCAGGCGTGAGAGGAGAGTGTTGTGATCTATTGTGTCGAAAGCCGCTGACAAGTCTAAGAGGGTGAAAATGCTAAGTTTTCCCTGATCTAAAGAAGAGTAAAGGTCGCCGAGGATTTTGAGTAAGGCAGTTTCTGTGCTGTGGTGGCTACGATAGGCTGACTGCAGGGGTGCCAAGAGGTTGTTGGTTGCAAGATGTTGCTGCAGCTGGGTGAGTACTAGTCTCTCTATAACTTTGGACAGGAAGGGGAGGTTAGAGACCGGGCGATAATTTTTCAAAACGTTAAGGTGCCAGATGAGAGGGACTCGTTAGCAACAGATGTGATGTAGGGCAGAATAGAGTCAAGGCATTCAACTAAAAGGGGGGTGGGGATGGGGTCAAGGTCGCAAGTGGTGGGAGTGGAGGCGAGAATCACTTTCTTGACAGCCTCTTCAGACACCGTCTGGAAAGTGGTGAATATCATAAAGGCTTGGGGTCCGGGAGAGCAAATCCAAAATGGGCTGAAATACTTTGCAGTCATGTTTTGAAGTCCATAGTCCTTTTTGCATAGAACAATATATATTCCGCTTCAAAGGGTCTTCAGTGTAAACAATAATTGTTTGTTTTGTTTCTTTTAATTCCCCTTCGGCATGCTGTCATTGCATATCTAATATTGTGTGAAAACGTCCAAATGCCTTTCGTAACTTGTGCTGCATAAACCATTGTGTTGTGCGGTCAGCTTCGTCTTGAGCAACATTTCTTTAACGGGGATGTGCTTTTCATTTTGCTCTTTTGGAGATGACCAAACATGGCTGGCCACTAAATTCATTCATGCATTCATTCATTCATTCATTCATTCATTAATTAATTCATTCATTCATTCATTCATTCATTCATCCATTCATTCATTCATTCATTCATTTAGTCATTCATTCATGCATTCATTCATGCATTCATTCATTCATTCATTCATTCATTCATTTATTCATTCATTTTTTTGCTGGTTCATTCAATCATTCGACATTGTATTCATTCCCCCTGTGGGCTGAGAGTTAAACTGTACCCACTTCATTTCCGTAAGAAATTTTTGATTGGGGAACGACCTGGGAAATGCAGTCTTGACTGTCCCATTCTCCAAGAAACACGAGTGATTTGGAAATCTCAACGGCTTTACGTGCTCTTTTAAGGTTCATCGGCCGTAAAGCTCCATACATCCATCTGTCCATCCATTTTGTCCAGCCTATTCATCCATCAATCAGGCAATCAGCCATTCACACATGCAACATCAGTCACTTGAAAAATCAATAAACGCTCATAGGCTAGAAAGCTTCATATATCCATCTATCCATTAATTCTGTCCAGTCTATCCATCCATGAGTCCATCTATCAATCAATTAGCCATCCACACAAGCAACATCAGTGTGAAAGCAACATCAGTGTGATCAGTCACTTGAAACGGCAATAAAGGTTCATAGGCCAGAAAGCTCCATATATCCACCTCTCCATTCTTTTCATCCAATCCATCCATCCACTCATCCATCCACCATTTCTACCTTCCAAGTTTGATATCAAACTTTATAAGCATACGTGTCCAGTGGATGATATTACTTTCACAGACACCATTCGATCGACTCATTGCTCATCACTTTATTCGTACGTTGCTCTCTCCTTCCTTCTTTTCTTCCTTCCTTCAACAAATATTCAATCACAACGTATCGACCATTCAACAGCGACAGTGTATAGACAGACCCTGTGCAACTGCAATGCTCCTCTAAGGCGAGGGGCACCCTGACCTGCCCTTGACCCTGGCCCAGCCTTTCTCCTGCCGTCGTCTGGCACCGGGATACGGCTCCTTCATGGTGCCGTAAAAGTCAAGGAAAGCAACCTGTAGGCTCACCTTGGAGGGCGACGCGATCTGTACTTTCCAAAGGCCATTGGCGTTCTCACCCCAAAAGTGAGTACTCTTCATGTGCCACCGGTGGACGCCGTGACGCGAGACATCGTAGGAGCGTCTGGATATGAACTTGCTGGATGTTCCAACCGCTGAGGTCACCACGATTTCCACGTCTCCGCGATTACTCACCCTCATAGTGAGGACTGGCTCTACAGACTCTATGAAGTGAAGAGGCTCTAGTCCTTGACCTATGCAAGCCATGTGGTCGACTGTGTAGATGATGGAGTGGTCTTTGGAAGTGTGAGGGCTACTCGGTAATATTGCCATTTGACAAAGCTGAAGCTCGGGCACTCGTGTCCAGTTTTTGGCCAGGGTAACCATAGCAGCAGCGTCCATTAGCCAGTAGCCAACGAAGTAGCTGACCTTCCTGTCGACGCCATTTACGTTCCAGTCCGGCGCCTGGATGCCGGTAGAGTTGGCCGACATGACGACCAGGTGCTGTACATCTCGCCACGACAGGGAAGGATTGGCCTGGTAGGCCAGGGCGATGACCCCAGAGGCCACTGCTGCACCCGCGGACGTGCCCTCGAAGTAGTTGACGCAGCTGAGCCCTGTAGACGTCGTGACGATACCATCATCTTCACGGATTGCTGAGTTACTGAAAACAGACGCTAGGGTTGCTGCACAGTGTTCGCCGTAGATCGGAACGTGTCCGTCATTCGACACGGCACCGACGGTCAACGTGTAACATCTGTTGATGAAACCAGATGCGTTGCAGTCATCGAGGGTACCACCGTTCCCGCTGGACCAGACAAACACGGTGCCCTTGTTATATGGTACACGTGTGGCAAAATACTCAAGGTACGAAGACGTAAAATAACTGGGACGGTTCAGGCCAGGCATTTTGTCAGAGACGCCCCAAGAATTGCTGTAAATCTGCACTTTTCCTCGGCTGTGAAACAGGCCCTTGGACAGCTGCATTTCTGTCTTTTGTTTGTTGAAGCTGCCCAAGAAAATGCCAGATACCTTGGCTCCATAGGCAATGCCAGTACTGCAGATGGAATTGTTGGCCGATGCGGCGATGATTCCTGCACAATTTGTACCGTGACTAAGGTCATACGAATCCCAGGAGTCCATACTTCCATGCACGTAAGTTCTGACTGAATCATAGTTCTGCTTCAGGTCTGGATGGCTGAATAAAACGCCACCGTCCACGATGCTGATGTTTACTCCGCTGCCGTTATATTCCATCCTCCAAGCCTTCTGGATGTTCATGGTCACCGGACTCTCCTGCACGAGATGCCATGAGGACAAGAGTGCGTCGTTGAAATCCATCCCAGTCGAGTCATCTGTCGTGGTGAGCATCCTCCAGGACGAAAACTCTCTGCTGCTCTGGCTTGCCAACACAACTCGTGGATCATGCTCAAGTGGGGACTGCTCATAGACGGCGCTGGAGTTCTTATCTAGCACGTCATCCTTGAAGAACTCGAAGACTTCGAGGGCTGCTGATTCAGGTCGTCGGTACCAGTAGCCGTGCTCAAAAGCCACCTGCCTCGCCATCCTCTCTCCTCCGGATATGAGTACTAGCCATTTGTTTCCGGACTTGAATTTCCGGAAAGAAAAAAGGCGGTGTACGTTACAGATGCAGTAGGATCATGGTGAACAGGGGTCTGGTAAAGAGTGGGTAGGTGTTGCATACTGGCACTTGTATCATTGGTGTGATATGTGTGTGCGTGCGTGTGTGCGTGTGTGCGTGTGAGAGCGCGTGCGTGTGTGTGTATGTGTATGTGTGCGCGCGCGCGAGCGAGCGAGAGACAGACAGACACACTGACAGACAGACGGACACACACACAAACATAGACACAGACACATACACAGACACATACACAGACACAGACACAGACAGACAGACAGACAGACAGACAGAGAGACAGACAGACAGACAGACAGACAGACAGACAGACAGACAGACAGACAGACAGACAGACAGACAGACACACAGACAGACAGACAGACAGACACACAGACAGACACACAGACAGATAGACAGACAGACACACAGACAGACAGACAGACAGACAGACAGACAGACAGACAGACAGACAGACAGACAGACAGACAGACAGACAGACAGACAGACAGATAGACACACACAGACGGACGGACGGACGGACGGGCGGGCGGGCGGGCGGGCGGACGGACAGACGGGGGTGGGTGGGGAGAGGGAGAGATAGAATGAATGAATAAATCAACGAATTTTACTGCCAGTCAGCCTGTGTATGCAATTTCAGATAACTGACTATACATTTACTACAGCTGGTTAGAGTAAGATCAAGTCAAATCTTCATTTCCTTAGTCATTGGCCTTTTACGAATCATGTAGGGAGACGCAGTACGTCTATCGATACCTTCCGGTCCAACTCCATGCTGTTGCGTAAAAGTAACCATCTTTTCACGTAAAGTAATGTACAGGCATTCACGTATGGATGACTCTTCCTTATGAAATTTTGGTAGTTAACCGTTCTGATAACCACATAGCAATAATGCCCACCGGAGAGAGAGAGAGAGAGAGAGAGAGAGAGAGAGAGAGAGAGAGAGAGAGAGAGAGAGAGAGAGAGAGAGAGAGAGAGAGAGAGAGAGAGAGAGAGAGAGAGAGAGAGAGAGAACGAACGAAGGCTCAACAGTTTTCTGAAGAGGCATCCGGCTTGTTTCAAATGCATTTCCCCAAAGCATAAGAAACAGCAGGTGGAATATCCGTAACTGAAGTGAAACAAAGTAATAAATATATCTATGTATCGTTGTTGCGTCTAGAACTTATGTATAGTGATCTATGTATCAAATCTGAAAAACGAGGACGTTTGAGCAAGAAGTGCATCTTATATTCTGTCTCCTGATGACACGATGGACAAAAGGTAGAAGGACTATTAGCACCATATTGTAACCTAAGGCAAAAGAGATCACTTATACATTAACTAGAACGAGTGTTTATTTCAATTAAATTATGTTATCTACACTATATAATAATATTTATAACACTCGATTTCTTAAATAAATGTTATCAAGAAAACCGATCACTATCCACCAGTTTTATTACCCAAGCCCCATTAAAATTTTAAACCTTTTCTTCAATGTCTTGATGAAAACTCTTCTCTTTTGGGACACGTTGTCTTTTCCACTGCTCTAAAATCATTTTCAATTGATAGGCCTCCAAATTTGGATGCCCAGTTATTGCTATCGATGTGTTTAACCTTCATGTTGTATTCTAGTTTGAGTAATATGGAATCTTCCAATTTCAACAGTTTAAGCCAATTTTTTTAAAACTGATCCCATCTTCGCATTGCTAAGCAGCGGATACCTTCCTTTCTCCCCATTTACCATGGTATTTTGTGACTTGATACTCACATTTAAGAACATCTTCAAGACATTTAGATGTAAATTTGGAATCACATCACAGTCTTCGAGGCCCCATTTTTCTGACTTGTAAAAATAATCGGTTGAATCTGTGTATAAAAAATCTTAAAGAAAATGTGAGGAGACACACATTCGAATTTGCATATAAAAAAAATAATTTATATATATGCTGGCTGAAGAAAGAGCTTTGTGTAATGTTGTGAACAGACTGTAAAGTTCTACCCAACCTTCCAAAAGTACTAAATCTTTTGTAAAAGTAAACATCCTCTTTTCTGAACACACCATGTTATATTTTCTCAACAAAAAACAAAGAAATTAATGATTATTTACTAAATCTAGGCAGTTCATAACAGTACGCAAAGGTTGGGTGTTATGTACAAACACAACATTTACATCTTTATTCTAATTAGATTCTTGGACTCAATTTTCATTGTCAGTTGCCAAAACATAAAATCTAACATTGAATTTGTTTTGAAAAATCAATTTGAACTCATGTGAGCATTTTTTCATAACCGTACACAATGGATATGCTGGCTGAAGAGAGAGTTTTGTGTAATGTTGTGAACAGACTGAAACAATATACTCCATCTCACAAAAGCACTAAAAGAAAGTCTAACATAAAACTTATTTTTGAAAATAAAATGGGTGAAATGAGAACATTGAACAGCTTTGTTTGTAGAATGAATACCTGACACCTGCAAATAAAATTTTGATTTCAGATACAGATGCAATGTCTGCGCCACCCGATACTACACCACCTGATACTACACCACCCGATTCTACACCACCTGATACTGCGCCACCCGATTCCACACCACCTGATACTGCACCACAAGGCACTGCACCTTGAGACACAGCAGCAGTCCAGTCCCGTGCTGTCAAGTATAGTTCGAGGAAAAAGACCTACTATGAATTCAAGGAATCTGATGACGAGTGTTCTCCAGCTCCTCTGAACAAATATACAGGTTGGTCTTAATTTGTATGTAGACGTCAGATGCAGTGACTCGCATTGAGTCAGGTGAGTTTGTGTGCATACCTGTTCTATTTGCCTGCACGTAGATATATGAACATTCTTATTTTATAATTGTTACAGGGCACTTATTGAGGAGCATAAGGCGTTGGGCACATTCGACCAATATCGCCGGAAGGAAAATGAAAGGCTGAGGAATTTACGGAAGACGCGCCAGACACCGGAAGCCAAGGCCAAAGCCCTTGAAAGTTCAGGACTGTCCATGCAGAAGTGGAGAAAGAAACAGAAAGAGCAAGAAACACTTCCGATGACAAGAAGTGGCATGAAAAAGAAGGCTCAGTTAACTGCATCGGCAAGAGAAAAGCAGCGCAAGTACATGAGGGAAAGGCGGGCTAAGATGACACCGGAGGAGAAGCAAAAAGAGAGTGATAGGTATGACTAAGATTTAAGACTTATTATTGATATTTTTGCTCATTCATGGTCTTCATCTTTTGTTGTTAACAAATTCCAGCACCACAGAATATTTTGAGTAACATTTTTTCACTTGCTATTTTACAGGAGGAAGGAGATTCGGAGGCGCAAGGCCGAGTCAAAGGAAAAGCAACAAGAACCTCGAGGACTTGCTGGACAGCAACAGGAGCCAAGACCCGATAGACTGCAACAAGCGCCAGGACCCGAGGAACTGCAAACTCCAAGCGGGTCGCCGTACAAGACCAGCTATGCCCTGCGAGCAGCCTCCTGCAGAGCCAGCAAATTGGATCCGGATGACCCCGTGAAGCTGGCCAGTGTCCTGATTCACCAGCTGAAAAGAGACATGCGATCTCCGCGGAAGCCTCGTGCGTTCAAGCGCCTTTGCCTTTCACCAGCTCTTGGCAGGCATGGCACCAAAGGAAAAAGGGTTTCTGCAACGGGTGAAGGACCGCCTGACAAGAAACAAGAAAAAAAGAGATGAGGCCTCCATAACCACACAAAAGCGCCTGGTAAGAGAGGTGGTAGCTATCACTGCAGTGGGCTCCGTCAGTGAAGTTGCCAGAAATCTTGGCATCAGCTGGTGCTTCGCCAAGAATGAAATGCTGACCGAAGAGCAAGAGGAGTTCTCAAATTCCTTCAAGAACAACGCTGTTGGAAAGGAACTGGATGAAGCTATTCTTGAATTCTATCACCGACCAGAGGTGGCCACGGCAATCCCCGACAAAAAGGCAGTGAAGAAAGACCTTGTGCCAAAAGCAGTCCTGAACAAGACCCTGAGCGCTTTACACAAATAATTTGTGGAGGAGACGGGACAGAAAGTGTCGCTGTCGAAGTTCCAGAAGATGAGACTTCGGAGGGTGATGACGATGAGCCACAGGAAAAAGACATCATGCCTTTGCATTTACTGCGCGAACACAGGACAGAAATTGAATGCCTTGAGGAAAGCACTTCCAGGCAAAGTGGCAGGAGATGTTGAGGAAGCAGTGGCCAAAACAGTCTGCTCAAACGACCCCAAGTGCCATCACAGACCAGCCTGCATTGCTCGCAAATGCCCACAGTGTGGCGTGGACCTCCTGCGACAGGAATTGCTGGCCAAAGTACCGTCAAAGAAGAGCATCGAGTGGCTCAGGTGGCAGACCTGCAGCAATGGGGAGGAGGGTCGCACCTGCAATGTCACAAAGAAGGTACAGTGTTCTTTTTCAGATTTTATAGCTTGTTACATACATCAGTCCCTGCATAGTTTTCAGGTTTGCTATTTTCTGTTCCATTTCCAATTACACAATTAGGCAATTTACTTTTTTTCCAGGGCAGTGTGGCTGAGCTGATCGAGGAGCTCATGGTGGAGCGAGGTGGCAGTATGTCCAGTTCAGGACCTACAAATTGTCCCTGCCTCCAAACTGGCTGATGACCATGATGGATTTCGCGGAAAATTTTCGCTGTGAATTCCAAGGTAAGGAGTAGTTTTGTTTTGTTTTAGTAAACAAGGTTTTATTAATGTCACGTTTATGTAGTTGTTTGCTTAGTTTAAATTAGTCATAGTGCACTGATATTAAAATTTAATTTTCCAGATGAGGTTCAGTCTGCGCACTGGTCCTACAACCAGGTGACTGTTTTCCCCACGGTCAACTACTACCACTGCAGCTGTGGAGAAGTAGCGACAGAGACCATAGTGATCATCTCGCCTGACCAGACCCATGATACATCGGCAGTCTGCTTCTCCTCTGCAGTGGCAGAGCAGTTGATTTCTCAGCGCAAGCTCCAAATCGACCACCAGGTAAATATTTTTTTCTGTTCAATGATTACATTTTTTAATGTAATTGCTTGAGACAGAGAAATATTAATGAAATCAATTGCTTGAGGTTGAGATTTCTTCCAACAAAGTCTACGTATGGAAATATACCCATGTGTGTGCTGTTTGATTTCAATACATACATGTATATGTATACATGTACACTTGTGTGTGCAGGTCCAGTTCACGGATGGCGCTGCTTCTCAGTTTAAGAGCAGAGAACCTTTTCAAGACCTCTCCATGTCCTTCACAGACTTCGGATTCACAGCAGAGAGATCTGTTTTGGGTCATATCACGGGAAGGGACCCTGGGATGAGGCAGGAGGGATGGTCAAGAGCGCAACCAGGCTAATCAGGTAATAATTCGCTTGCAATATCAATTACCCTTATCAATACCATTTATTATTATTATTATTATTATTATTATTATTATTATTATTATTATTATTATTATTATTATTATTATTATTATTATTATTATTATTATTATTAAATAGGCATTCTTTATCACTAAGGCTTCATTATGCTTAATTAGTATGGTTATGTTTCCAGGTCATGGTCCGCAACGCGAAGGAAATGCATGAGTTCCTGGTCAAGAATTACACCATCGACCCGGGGACTAGAGACTGTGCAACCCACCAAAAGAGAGTCTTCCTCTACAAAGACGAGATGAAGCGCCAGCGGACTGACAGGAGGCCAAACAACTATCTCCTAGGAACCAGGAAAGTCCACTCAGTGAAAGCAGTAGGGCCATGCATTGTGGAAACGACGACCTTGTCCTGCTTCTGTGTTGGGTGCCTCCTGAAGCAAGAATGCCTCAACATGGATGTGGTGGGCAAGGCCACGCGACATGCATTCTATGTCCCTGCCTTCGAGCGCCAGGAAGGTTCAAGACGTCGGCAAGCCACTAGCGGGGGAGATCAGCCGACATCAACGAAGCCATCTTCACAATCGGGCAACATCTCGGGCCAGTGTCTTTGAAGAATTACAGGCCAGGTTTGACCTTGCGGAAAGCTTCCAGGAGGCTGCTGATATCGTCCGCGATGTGGCGCATGCTCTGCAGGACTTTCCCGTTGCATTGAACGGCTCAATCTTGGAAACGATGAAGGTGAAGCATGTCATTGATAGCGATGCTCTGTCGCTATGGTCAATGGAGGGGGCCCCCAACCTGTCGCTCGCCACTGGCATTATTTGGTGATGGAAATTGTCTCCCCAGGTGTCTTGTCCTGCTTGCCTACGACACCCAGGCCTCCCATTTGGAGATGCGGTTGCGCATTTTCATGGAGATGGTTCAAGGGCTGGCGTTCTACGTCGACCACAACTCCCTTGTGCTAGGGAACACCAATCCAAGAAGAAGCGACAACATCCCAAAAATGTATGCATTATATTCGGAGCACTACAATGGGGAAGTGCTGACCCCAAGTACCATCAACAGAATCTACCGGAAGGAGGCAATGGGCTACCTTCAGATCAACAGCTTCATGGGCATGTGGGAGGTGCACTGTGCTGCATCAGTGTTGGGGAGCCCATTGTCTGTTGTATACTCAGAGTATGCAGGCTACGCCTATCGACCAGATCTGAACAGAACCATTGTCCTAAGGCTGGCCCCAGAAGCAACAGTTCTGTTCCCAGCGGGGATCATGTGGTCTCACACTCAGGGGAGGAATGAGGAGAGAGTGAACAGCAAATCCTGGAGGCCTAACCACTTCGTCGTCTGCGTCCCTCATGAGGTGTCACTGCTCTCAGTGGGCATCAGCACGTTGGATAGGAGCTTCATTTACAGTATCCTTTTTGAAGTTTCTCTCGTGTTTTCAATTGGTGTATTGATTTTGATAAATTTGCAATTTATATGTTTGGTAGGACAGTGGGTCAGTGGAGAGCACACTTCCCTGTTTGTTTGTTTTTTATCTGCAAATCAAATTTAATGTTTGTTCTATTGTTGGTTGACCTTAACCCTATTATTAGATGCCTCCACAACAGATGGTGCAGCTTTCATGCCAGACCTCTCAACAACCGTCAACTCCTCTGCTCAACGTGACACCTCTACCGGCAACACTGAAAAGGTATCAGGTCCCTCCTTGCTGAAGGTAAATTTTCCTGTGAATATTTATGTTTTCCCACTTCCATAGCTATCAACATTTTTGATAGACATGCAACTATCCGTACAAAGCTTGTTTTTTTGAGGTATCTCATTATTAATATTTTTAATGATTTTCAGACTCGGCATGAACAAGAGTCATCCACTGGGCTGCAGAACACCACGACCAATGCTGCTACTGGCACTGAGTAAGTACAGAGTAGAGTTGATAATTACTAAAATTAATGTCGGACAATGAGGTATTCTTTTGTGTTGTGCTGAAACATAGATTGTGAATTTTAATTGTATATGTTGCCATATGTCTGTTGCAGATCAACTGTCAAGAATGGCGACTTCGTGCAGGCAACGGTGTACGCGGAATCAGGAGTAGAGTCAAAGCAGTTTGTGGGATGTGTAAGTACAGAAATGAACTGAACCTCACTTTATTACCTAATGCAAAGGCGTTGCAGTATAGTTCCATATAATTTACATTCATTCATAAAATTTAATATTATGAAGTAAGGCACATTTTTTGGCGAACTTGCATGGTTTTAAATGTTCTAATGTTTGTCATCATTGTTTACAGGTCAAGCGTCTGAGGCCTGACAAAGGTGGGGTGGAGATTAGTTTCCTGAAGAAGCAAGGGGGGTCTTACCAGTTCCCAGACATTCCGGATGAGGCGCTGGTACTGATGCAAGACATCTGTTGCGTTTTAGACGCCCATGTGGACAGGAGAGGGCATTATTCTTTTAACATTTGATTTGACCACCCATTCTAAAATATCAAGTTTTCTTTCTTGAATGTTTTGGTCACATGGTTTTTTATGTTTTATGACTCATTTCATTTAGCATTTGATATGCTTTTGTGTCCCAGATGATGACAACCCCAGTTTATCGTTACTTTTTGTAAGAAAGTTGTATTTTTTCAAAAGTGAACATTATCAACTTTTTTTTTATGTTGCTGGTCCCTCTTAGTGTGAAGGATGTAAAATGTCTTTGTACACTATGAAGCATGTACAGGGGAACCTGAGAATAGCACCCCTCCAATTAGCACCGTATATCTGCAAATAGCACTGTGTCATGTTGGACTGATTTGTCTTTGTCAGTCTGAATAAACCGAAATAGCAGCCTACCTCCAAATAGCACAGTCTTATTTTGGTCCCTAGGGGATGTATTGCATGATTGTATAGAACCCATTCAGAGTAGCATTTTAAAGTATTCCCTCATAATTGTTTTCAGTAATTTCTGGTCAAATTCTGTTCGCCAAACATTAGCTAACAAGCAGTACTCTGTACTAGTCTGAAATTTCAAGTTAGTTCTTTCTTGAATATTTGTTCACATGGTTTTTGATGTTTTATGGCTCATTTCTTTTTAAGTTTTAGCATTTGATATGCTTTCGTCATGGATGATAGCACCAGTTTATCATAATCGTGTGTATGAACAGGCCTTTAAAATATGTGTTTGTGTTGTATTGACATTTGTGATTCTCCAGATTATTTGATTGTGGTGTACTGACATTTGCGATTCTTCAGATTATTATTGTTTTTGTGGTGTAGTGTCCTTGTGATTCCGCAGATTACCTTTTTAGTGGTGCGGTGAACTTCAAGTGAGGTTTTTATTGAGTGGTGACCTTGTAACTCTTCATTTTTGTTTTATTTATGGCTCTATAGTTCTCTTAAAACTCTTGCAATCCTGATGTGACAAATAGTGTTTGACTGGAATGAAACTTAGGACACCAGACAGTAACAAGTTCATTCTCACACTTTACTACATGTGTTGTCATATCATGTTTCAGAAGTAAACTATGTTTCATGACTATTTCTTGTTATAGTAGTTTACTTTTATGTTGCTTTGCATGGTGTATTCACTTGGTAATGAAATACTGTTTCCATGCACTTTTTTCATTGGTTTTGTGTTATGTTGTGAACAAGATCTTATTATTTCATGTAAGATTACTGTAAAGGGTTTTAGTAAGCATGACAAGGGATACAATTGTAGCTGCCTTCCTTATGCACCCTCTGAAACGTTGTTCCTGATTCACAAATAAAAATTTGGCACTTTAAAAAAAGATTAAAGTTTGTCACGGTGTAATGTTGTGAACAGACAATGATCAGTTCAATTTTTGGGGTTTACAAAGAGTGGATTCAATTATTGTTATTTTCTGATTTCACTTTTGAGTTTTCTGATGTCCATTGCTCGACTTGGACTGTGAGAATAAGTACATTGGTCCAACAGATGTGCTTAAATGGAAAAAATGTAACCATTTAAAATGGTCGAAAGACTGAAGTTATTATCTAATGATATATACATTCCCAATGCCATTGCTTTTCTTAAAATATGTGTTTGTTACATTTAGAATACATCTAAAAACTGTTTAATACTAAAATTGACATATTTAATGCTTAAAGCATGACTTTCAATGAGGAATTGTGTTGTGGTGTTATGTTGTGAACAGACTCGTTATTATCTTTTCTATGGTCTCTGTTTACTAGTTTTCAGTTGAAATTTGTCATGTGTATGACAGTTTTGACTCATGTGGTGAGTTCTCAAGATGTAATAATAAAGATTTCCACTTTTTAAAGTCTATACAGTGTTTGTTTGAAATGTGTGACGGTGTTTATGTTGTGAACAGACTCAAAATCTTTTTTCATAAATACAACCAAACAAAGCATCATCTTAAACGTATGTGTTGTGTAGTTGATTCTCATGACAAATCCTACCATATTCATGCAAAACTGTTAAGTTTTCATAAAGTTTACTTTTAGGATGTGACGTGGTGGTAGACACAGACAAGGTGTAATTAAACGTATAACTATTATTCACATAAGTAAAAAATACAACATGTTGGTATGAACAGATTGGTTTACGGAGACAGGCGAGATGACGAGTAAGTAGAGAGAAAGGGAAACTCATGGGATGACGAACGCGTGTGGATAGCTCAAATTAAAACCGATACATAAAGGGTGATAGTTCAATCCTGTGTACACCACTAAAAAGGTAATCTGCATAATCCCCAATTGACACTACACCACAACAACAATAATAACTGAAGAATCCCAAATGTCAGTACATCACAATCAAATAATCTGGAGAATCACAAATTTACGTACAACACAAACACATATTTTAAAGGCCTGTTCTTACACACGATTATGATAAACTGGTGCTCTCATCCATGACGAAAGCACAAATGCTAAAACTTAAAAAGAAATGAGCCATAAAACATCAAAAACCATGTGAACAAATATTCAAGAAAGAACTAACTTGAAATTTCAGACTAGTACAGAGTACTGCTTGTTAGCTAATGTGACCCGAAATTACTTAAAACAATGCTGAGGGAACACTTTAAAATGCTACTGTGAATGGGTTCTATACAATCATGCAATACATCCCCTAGGGACCAAAATAAGACTGCTATTTGGAGGTAGGGTGCTATTCAGGTTCATTCAGACTGACAAAGACAAATCAGTACAACATGACACAGTGCTATTAGCAGATGTACGGTGCTAATTGGAGGGGTGCTATTTGCAGGTTCCACTGTACATACTTCATAGTGTACAAAGAAGTTTTACATCCTTCACACTAAGTGGGGCCAGCAACTTCAACAATAAAAATGAAGTTGATAATATTCACTTTTGAAAAAACAACAACTTTCTTACAAAAAGTTATGATAAACTGGGGTTGTCATTATCTGGGACACAAAAGCATATCAAATGCTAAATGAAATGAGCCATAAAACATAAAAAACCATGTGACCAAAACTTGACATTTCAGAATGGGTAGTCAAATCAAATGTTAAAAGTATAATGCCCTCTCCTGTCCACATGGGCGTCTAAAACGCAACAGATGTCTTGCAGCAGTACCAGCGCCTCATCTGGAATGTCTGGGAACTGGTAAGACCCCCCTAGCTTCTTCAGGAAACTAATCTCCACCCCACCTTTGTCAGGCCTCAGACGCTTGACCTGTAAACAATGATGACAAACATTAGAACATTTAAAACCATGCAAGTTCGCCAAAAAATGTGCCTTACTTCATAATATTAAATTTTATGAATGAATGTAAATTATATGGAACTATACTGCAACGCCTTTGCATTAGGTAATAAAGTGAGGTTCAGTTCATTTCTGTACTTACACATCCCACAAACTGCTTTGACTCTACTCCTGATTCCGCGTACACCGTTGCCTGCACGAAGTCGCCATTCTTGACAGTTGATCTGCAACAGACATATGGCAACATATACAATTAAAATTCACAATCTATGTTTCAGCACAACACAAAAGAATACCTCATTGTCCGACATTAATTTTAGTAATTATCAACTCTACTCTGTACTTACTCAAATTAGAATAAACACATCTACATGCTGTGTTTGTACATAACTTAACACCCAACCTTTGCGTACTGTTATGAACTGCCTAGATTTATTAAATAATCATCAATTTCTTTGTTTTTTGTTGAGAAAATATAACATGGTGTGTTCAGAAAAGATGATGTTTACTTTTACAAAAGATTTAGTACTTTTGGAAGGTTGGGTAGAATTTTACAGTCTGTTCACAACATTACACAAAGCTCTTTCTTCAGCCAGCATATCCATTGTGTATGGTTATGAACAAATGCTCACATGAGTTCAAATTGATTTTTCAAAACAAATTCTATGTTAGATTTTATGTTTTGGCAACAACAGAAAATTAAAATTAAGTCCAAGAATCTAAATTTCAAATTAGAATAAACATATCTACATGCTGTGTTTGTACATAACTTAACACCCAACCTTTGCGTACTGTTATGAACTGCCTAGATTTATTAAATAATCATCAATTTCTTTGTTTTTTGTTGAGAAAATATAACATGGTGTGTTCAGAAAAGATGATGTTTACTTTTACAAAAGATTTAGTACTTTTGGAAGGTTGGGTAGAATTTTACAGTCTGTTCACAACATTACACAAAGCTCTTTCTTCAGCCAGCATATCCATTGTGTATGGTTATGAACAAATGCTCACATGAGTTCAAATTGATTTTTCAAAGTAAGGTCAACAGGATTTCTCACTTTTTATTGTCAGCATTTCATTCAGCACAAAGCAAGTTAAAAGTATACAATCACAAAAAAAGTTGTTGAAAATTTTAATGTACATAACTTTACCCCCCAAAAATTGCGTTAGATTGTGAACAAACCATAACTTCAGTAATCTCATAAATGAGAAATAAACTTTGTTTTTCTCTGCTTAGTACTGATAAAAGTAATGTATAAGCAACAGGGCATTTCATTTTAGATGTTATTTGGGGTTTATGTGCCACTTTCCAAGTCTGTTCTTAACATAACACACAGCAGCTTCTTTACCCAGGGTGTTAGGTTATGAACAAACAGTAGTTGTTAAAAATATATTTTCAATCAGAACTTTATTTTAATAAATGTTGCTAAATGTCAAACAAATGTACTGACCTACCCAAATTCTCAAATGTATCTCTATTGTGGTTTATCAGTGGTTGTTCTTAACATAACACCATTGGATGATTAGCACTGAATGTGTAAAATTATGAACATCCTGAAAGTTCTTCAAAATGAAGACATGAATTTGACAAGTTCACAAGAACGTTCCAAGAAATAATTTATGAGGAAGGAAATAGTTGCTGGGTATATTTATCCTTCAGTTTCAAAAATAAAGCATGTTTTCTTCGTACATAACAATAACTCCACGACTGTGACAATGTGTGTGTGTAATGTTGCGAACAAAATGCGTTTTCGGTAAAAACGCGCCAAGATCAGATCTGCCGATCCTGTGAGTTTTCTTTCATTTTGAACTTTGTCAAAAATCGCAAATCAAGTATACCTACCGAGTTTATGGTTAATTTATCATGGTTTGTATCCGTTTGCAACTCTTACACCCTGGGTCATCAATTATACTTACAGTCGACGTACGTTTTTCGATCAAAAGAACAGACACGATGGGTTTTCAGTTCCGAGAAGAAAGTGGTGCAAAGCTGAACAATCGATCTCGTATTCACCAACACTAACTATACACAAATAATGTTCACAACGTCAGATATTAGCTGTTTTCCCTCAAAACAAGGCACATTTGGCCGTACACAACGGAATATCACCTCAAACTTACCTTCGTTATTTGCCCCAGGCATATCCATTCTTCAACTGCACGCGATCCTCAATGATAGCGTGGGCACGTGACTGCGCAAGAATCGACATCCCGCAGAAAAAATATTTCCGCAACGTGATTTATTTGAAAATGTTCGAAACAAAATGGTAACACAATTTCTGCCACGATTGTTAAAATGTTGTTTTTTATGCGTAAAAACAAAAAATTTCGGATTTTCGAATCAATAAACATGAAAAACAATTGCTGCGGCAGTTCTACCGATGATTGCGCAACGCATGACGGTGTCGTCTGCAAAACGTGAACGGTTTAAAATTCGCAAGCAATTGTTACGCAAATAGTTGCGTACGGATTGCCCCCGTTTTGTTCCTCAAATTCATCATTCTGGGTTATGTTTTTTTGCTTTCCAGCAAGTTTGCTATGAAGAACAATGTCCCAAGTATAATCATGGTATTAAACGATCATTGAGATCGCTTTCTGTGTATGTGAATTTTTGCTTGAAAACTAACACTCGTGGAAAATGTAACACTCTCTCTGTTTTCCAACACCCGATTTTTTAAACAAAAACGCAAATAACTCAACATGCAGTATTTTTTATTGACACAAACATTACATTGCCAGAAACATGAATCTATTCAGAATGCAGCAAAACAAGTTTGAAGCCTTTGTGAGGTCATGATTGAGTTTGAGAGACAAAGTTTCTGAGACAGGTAGCGAA
Organism: Theodoxus fluviatilis; assembly: GCA_034096865.1. Taxonomy (NCBI): domain Eukaryota; kingdom Metazoa; phylum Mollusca; class Gastropoda; order Cycloneritida; family Neritidae; genus Theodoxus; species Theodoxus fluviatilis. The sequence goes on from JAWQFJ010002861.1 coordinate 115,849, forward strand.
ATTGGCCCTCTGCTCACCTCCGTACTTTTGACCACATGCTTGACCTTGACCTTTACATGACCTTGACCTACACTAAGAAATGCTTTACACATTTTTCCCTACCAAAATACATGTGGCCTTGACCCAAGGTCAAGGTCATCCAAGGTCATGCAACACAAAGCTGTTAATTCAAGACATAGGAAGCATAATGGTGCTTATTGGCACTTTCTACCATGAGATATGGACACTTTTAGAGGTTCACTACCCCATTTTGGTCACATTTCATAAGGGTCAAAGTGACCTTGACCTTGATGATATGTGACCAAATGTGTCTTATGATGAAAGTATAACATGTTCCCCACATAATTATTAAGTTTGAAACAGTTACCTTCCATAGTTCAGGGTCAAGGTCACTTCAAAATATGTATACAATCCAACTTTGAAGAGCTCCTGTGACCTTGACCTTGAAGCAAGGTCAACCAAACTGGTATCAAAATATAGGTATTACTTTGCTCTATATACCATATATAGGTGAGGTATCCAATCTAAAAAACTTCAGAGAAAATTAAGAAAATGTGAAAATGGCTGTTTTTTAGACAACATGTATGGCCCCTGAGATCTTGACCTTGAAGCAAGGTCAAGTCACTATGTATGTTTTTTGAGGCCTTGTCATCATACACCATCATGCCAAATTGGGTGTTGATAGATTTAATAGTCTCCGAGAAAAATCCAACGTTTAAGTTTTAAACGGACGCCCGGACGCACAAAACGGAAGAGTACATAGACTCACTTTTGCTTCGCATGCGAGTCTAAAAGAAAATTCTGAGCGAATTCGAACCCGTTCGCGCATCATCTACAACCAAGCATGTCCCAGCGACAAAAAATTATTCGACGCGGTACCAAGTGAGCTAATCCATAAAGCTGTGAGGAACTTCAGTAAACCTGGAGGGATAAAAAATCCTTCTTTCTCCTTCACCAATGTCCAATCTCCTCAAAATTACATCACGTTATTTGACGTCAAATGATTACGTCACACATGCCAAAACTTCCTATGAGTTGGGACAGAGTTCCGTCTCTTGCCTTCTTTGCAACACCAAAACGTACAAAAAGTCACTTTCTTGTCAAACCTCGATTCTGAAAAGTTGATACATTCAATCGGACCTAACTTCCAGTAAGTGTGCAAAATGTCAAGGAAATCCGTCCAGTAGTTTTTGAGATATCAGCCGTTAAGTCGGGACTGACAGACACACAGACAGACACACACACACACACACACATAAAGCTGTGAGGACCTCCATTAAACCTGGAGGGATAAAGCTGTGAGGACCTCCAGTAAACCTGGAGGGATAAACACTGCTGGCGCTGAACCTCCAGGTTTTGGCATTAAGCAAACAAACAAAAAAGATCAGGTTCGAACCCGCAACCTCTCACGTGTACAACAACGGGTGGGGTGGCGCTCTCTCGAATACCATACACACATTTTTAAACAAGAAGGGTAAAGCCCATACCACTCACATGCTTGACCTTGACCTTTATATGACCTTGACCTTCAGGTGACCTTCAAGGTCAAGGTCAAATATCTAAACCTACCAATGACATCATACACTAAGAAATGCTTCACACATTTTTCCTACCAAAATACATGTGACCTTGATCCAAGGTCAAGATCATCCAAGGTCATGCAACACAAAGCTATTAATTCAAGACATAGGAAGCACAATGGTGATTATTGGCACTTTCTACCATGAGATATGGTCACTTTTAGTGGTTAACTACCCCATTTTGGTCACATTTCATAAGGGTCAAAGTGACCTTGACCTTGATGATATGTGACCAAATGTGTCTCATGATTAAAGTATAACATGTGCCCCACATAATTATTAAGTTTGAAACAGTTATCTTCCATAGTTCAGGGTCAAGGTCACTTCAAAATATGTATACAATCCAACTTTGAAGAGCTCCTGTGACCTTGACCTTGAAGCAAGGTCAACCAAACTGGTATCAAAAGATAGGGATTACTTTGCCCTATATACCATATATAGGTCAGGTATCCAATCTCAAAAACTTCAGAGAAAATTGAGAAAATGTGAAAAATGACTTTTTTAGACAACATTTATGGCCCCTGCGACCTTGACCTTGAAGCAAGGTCCAGTCACTATGTATGTTTTTTGAGGCCTTGTCATCATACACCATCATGCCACATTTGGTATTGATAGACTTAATAGTCTCCGAGAAAAACCCAACATAAAAGTTTTCGGACGCCCGGACAACCGGACGGACGAAAAGGGTGAGTACATACTCACTTTTGCTTCGCATGCGAGTCAAAAAAATCAAAGATAAATAAAGCATTTTACCACCGTTTTCAAATGTCTCGGAGTGGGAGGACAGTAGGATTCTCGCCTCAAGCTCTTGTGACGGATATAAGACAGTTGGAAACAGCGCCGAAATGCCATTTTCTTTAAATATATATTTACTCATTCATCAGGCGAGCGACTCTTGCAGGTTTATCTAGCGCGAAAAAAATTGTTTAGTTGCCGCAGGCGAGCGGTTTTAACATCTTTTGAAATGAAACGCGCCTTAGCTGTATTGCTTTCGACTAACTTGGCAAGAGTTTCCTAGTCCTCAGAACACACACAGGCAGGCATGCTCACATAGCCCTGACAACCTGGTTAGATTCTTGTAGCAGAGTTCTCAGAATTTAATACACTGAATGTCATTGCTTTGCAATGTTCATGTTAATTACACATGTTGATTGTGCACTTCATATACATGCATGTTTATGGACCATAGGCTTAACGAATTAAGTTTTAAAGTCAAAACCCTGTACTCAAAGACTTGGTTGCTCAATTCCTGCCTCTCGTTCTTCAATGACGTGCAACACACTGACATGCGATTTAGACTTAAGTGATCTGGTAACTTGGCTACAGAGTTTCGTGCTGTGAGGTTTTAAATATGGAAATATAAGAAATTGTGAAAACCATCAGCCACCGAATAAATCATCATGAAGCATAATCGTCTCTGTACTTTCCGATAGGGCAAAGACAGGTTGCAATATGATTTTTACAAATGAATCCATCATTTGTACTGCATTTCAGAGCAGATGAAATGACTACCAGTGCATGAATTAGTTTCCATGAACAACAAAACATTCCTCCAGTTAGTGCATTGATAGATTGTTGTCCCATCAGGTATTACTGAGCTGTGCATGTGCCTAAAACAAAAAGGAGACGAGTACCTTAAACCCAGCAAGTGAATAAACAACATGAGATCACAGCTATGTTGGTGGCATTCAACTTTTTACTTTTTAAAGCTGCATTGTGTCATCAAACAAGTGAATGGACAGGGCAAAACAAATGGAGAACATAGCAAGACTTGGACCTTGGTCACAGCAGCAGGCTTCTCAGTCTCCTCCACTCTGTCACCAGCTTCCATCATGACCTTCACAAGGACATCTAGAATGACATGGGTCTCTGTACACAGGCAGTAGAACCAAGACAAACCCAGCAAATCAGGCTCAATTTTATTTTATCCACAGAGGGAAAACCCTCGATATGTAAATGTTTGGCACTCAAAAGTTAATTATTGATAACATAATGCTAAATATTGTCAAAAGACTGTTGTGGATAAAATGTCTGCTTTAATTTTTGAGCACAATGAAACATTTTGGACTGCTTGAAAAAACAACTGCAATACCAACAAAATTAGTTTCCTAGAGCTCATCTACTGTTTGGTTCTGTTACTACCCATGGTGCTGCTTCTTGCAAATTATAATTTGATAAAAAGGTATAGATTTCAATGAAGTTGAACACCATAACATTTATTTTCTGAAATAACCAGTCGATACACACTCTTCTCCCTCAACAAACCACACACTCCACAAACTCACTCCCACCAATATTGAATGAAGTAAGTACTGAACTCTGACAAAGTCAAACAATTTCATCCACAGACAGCTACTTTCATGAGCATGAAGGAAAATCAACTCAACAACATGTATAATGGAATGGTGTTTTTCACTCACTCTTACACAGCTTGGTTGCTTGGGGAGCTGCTAAAAAATGACTAGATTCACTTTCCATCCGGGGTTTCTCCTGATGTCTAGGGCTTTGGGGAGGATGCCAGTTGCATGGCGTGTGGGGCATGATGTTCCACAGCAAGACACTTCATCACCGACTGCCAGACTTCTTTTCAGAGTTAATGTTTATCCAAGTCAAAATAAATGAGACAAAGCACCTACAAGTCTGGTACATATCATGGGGAAGAAAATTTTCATGAGGGATGGATGCCACAGAAGGCCCAAATGACACTGAGCACAACTGAAGCAGCACCTAATCATGCCCATTTACCTACATAAAAAATGAAAGTTGCTTCTTCCCTGCAAAAAAAAAGTCTATGACACTCAAGTGAGATAGTAGTTTCCTGCCCTCAAAAAATGCTCTTTGCTTTCTGCCCTGAGAAATTTTCCAACACTATCCTATAGTTTTAGCATGTGATATGCCCATCTCTTATTTATGATCAAAAGAGACTGACATGACTTCCTGACGTTTTTTAAAAACAAATTGAAGCCATGTCAAGTGGCACCTATTATGCATTAATAGTTCATGTTTTTTTAAATGATCAACCAAACCTACAGGGTGTGGCAACATCCATCTCTGCAGGAATTGTGACCAGAACCTGGATGCTTGGATGACAAATGTTTTACAGCCATGAACACTAACAACTCTCCCACGACACACACCATCAAGATAAAATGATTCCTTCCACAGACTTTGCCTCTGCCTGAATTACGATTTAAAGGTGTACTTCAGAGTTAATAAGCAGGGAAATCCAGTCCAATGAAATTTATCATGAGCTAACAATGTAATCATATCTCTTCAACCCCAAACCATTGTACTCCTCAGTCTAACCACACACATGATCCTACCTTTCGTTTTGCTTTTAAGCAGCACAGAGATGGCATAAGCACTGCTGTTTTCCTCTGATAATTATTTTATCAGCACATAGAGGAAAGTGTTTTTAGTACGCCACAAAAACACTAGCATAAAAACTTTCATCATGTTTAAGAAATCATTTAGTTCTATAAAGTAAATAACAGTAAACAATCACTACCCCAAGAATTCAGCAAGATATGACTTTTAGAGTATAAAAAAACTTGTGCACTTTTCTCAAAAGAAGCTCTTCAAATTTTTTCTCACTCTCCATATTTTCCATTACTCACGAAAAAAATGACATTTCTCCTGTGATATGCTGGAATTCATATGCTCTTTCAACTATAAAAAAGTTATAAAAAATAGGAGACATTAAATGAAAAAACATTTCCTCAGCTATGCAGATACACACTACTGAACGTATACAAACAGAAAAAAAATCTAGCAATGTGAAAGCTTTGTCAATATCACAAATAAAAGGCTTTTCTAAATACTCTTTCAATGTCATAAATTGTAATTTCAAACTACTGCACAACTTAAGATTAACAACTAAACACCATTCCTGTCAAGCCAGCTAGCAAGTTCATAATTCTTTTACATCCAGGAACAAGGGAGCTTTTATCTCTGCTGCATAATAAACAATTTGTTTTTGGAAGTTGCTGTGTATGTATATGTATATTTCAAAGTCGCAAGTATGTAGACTCCAGGTTGTGACACACTGACAGAACTGTTCTTTTTCCATGAAGTAGAGTTGCAGAAAAAGTGGCAAAGTTGTCAAAAGGTATGGCAAGATAAATTACACATAGAACTTGTTGCAGTATTACTGGTGGTCACAGTGCACACACACACAGTAATAGGTAACAATTTCCTAACCAGCAAATAACACTGGACAGTTTTCCATGCACCTCTGCCACTTTGCATGAAAAAGTGATGGACCAAACATAAAACAAAAAACTACTTAACATCTAATTCAATGGAACTGATATGATCAAATGTAAACCTTTTTTCTGATTGACAATGTGCGACGGTGTTGAAACAGTCAACCACAAAACTATTGCTGTACTAAGTTTTAAAAAAACCCACCAAAAATCAAAACTTGCTTGTTGATGAAAAGAACAGCACAAGTCAAAACAATCCAACAGCACAAGAGGAGAAGATATGATGACAATGCACAATGCAAACCAACACAAGACATGGGGACTCTCAGGGCAATCGCTAGCACTGACCTTGGACAACAGTCAGCTCCACCCAGGCCAGACAGTCAGCACTTGCTATTTACAAAACATGTACAGCAAAGGTCCAAGCTCAGATGCAGCCATACCAGCTCCTGATCACAATCATCTCCACACAACATACACTCACTCACTTCAATCATTCACTCACGCCATTCATATACTCACTCATTCGCCATGGCTTCAACTCAATTCCATCATGCTCCTTTTCCATTTGACTCACTTTTCACAGCTTTGCATCTCACATCTACAGCAACGTAACTGGAACTCCTCTGTCATGTATACAAAAATATATTTTCAATTCCACCAGACTACTGGCATGAAAGCTTGCTTTCCTCAAGGACACATAAGTACACTAGTTGTTCATGAAGTCAATGAGATTACTAGTAACCAATGGCAACATTTACAACGAGATGATGAAATATATACAAATCTGGAAGGCCTGTCGGCACCTATGAAATTTACTAATTGGTGATTCAAATGGATTTTTTTTGTATGTTTGTTTATTTATTTGACATGACAAACACTTATTACACATATTGGTGCACAAGACCTTTCTTACATGACAAATGAAAATTAAACTGCAAATGCTTTTGGTATGAAAAAAAAACAAACAAAAATAGCTGACACACAATCTAAACAATATCTCAGAACTGAAAAGGCTGCATAAGCTCAAAACAAAGGTCATCACCCCTGTTTCCTCAAACTCACCTCAGCTTTTGCACACACCTATACCAGATAGGAGATGCAAGTCACACCATGAAACAAACGGACAAAAATACATCCAAAATCTACACAACAACTTGACCAAAATTAAACATTCAAGAGACGCAGGACACTGCTAGTCACACAGGACTGGACAACTATGTACAACTAGTTCTATGGAGAAAGAAAAACAAAGATTTGTCAAACGTTTACAGTGACATGGTCACAAATCAGAGCTTAACAAAGGCACAGGATGACACAAAATTCTTCACAAAATCAAGCACACTGAAAGATTGATAACTAGAACAGACAGCACGAAACATGTAACCAATAAATACTGCACAAGATAGACAAGATACAAGCAAATATCTAATTACAGTACATTATTTTACGTATCTCCCACACTATTGGGGGAGGGAAAAAAAGAAGAGGAAAACCTTCAAGGATCAAAACTGTGATGATCGCAATGGAATTTTAATAAATACTGAAAACATCAAACTAATGGGAACTATCTGGTAGTACACAAAAATATGCAAACATTGAACAGGAGTGGTTTTTCAAACAAAGGCATGGGAAACAAAATGCCCTACAGTTTCAGTGAAGGGGGGGGGGGGGGGGGGGGGGGGGGGGGGGGCACTGTAAGTGAAAGACTGCCAAGTTCTTGGAGGCAAACCCCAGAACATGCAGTCCTGGAAAAGGAGAGAAACTTTGTACAATCAAAACTACTTGAATAACAAAACACAGACAAGTGCCCAAATATATCCAATTGTCTAAAAGAGGGGAAAGTGCACAAGAGGAGTTGGGGTAGCTGTGCTGGGGGGAGGGGGAGAAATGGGAGAAAACTACAAACTGTCATTCAGGGAGGTGAGGGTGCTAGTTCTTCACTGCCTGCTGGCTCCTCTCAATCTCATCCACAGTCATGACTTTGTGTCCTGGGGTAGGAACAGGGGGACAGTTGGGAAACTGATTGACAAAGTCGGGGCCTAGCCACTTTAGAATGCTGGAGTCGCCTTGCTTTGAGGCACCGGCACCAGTACTGTTGTTGTTGATGGCGTTGGAAGCGTTGGTGCTGTTGTTGTTGGCATTCTGCCCAAGAGCTGCGAATGGGCTGAAACCGGGACAGTTGGGAGACAGCGGTCCGTTGAAGCCTGCAGGTCAATCAAGCCATAAAATGAGCAACTATGCACTAAAACAATAACAAGAAGGGCAAAGCCCATACGACTCACATGCTTGACCTTGACCTTTATATGACCTTGACCTTCAGGTGACCTTCAAGGTCAAGGGCAAACAACTAAACCTAGCAATGACATCATACACTAAGAAATGATTTACACATTTTTTCCTACCAAAAATACACGTGACCTTGACCCAAGGTCAAGGTCATCCAAGGTCATGCAACACAAAGCTCTTAATTCAAGACATAGGAAGCACAATGGTGCTTATTGGCACTTTCTACCATGAGATATGGTCACTTTTAGTGGTTCACTACCACATTTTGGTCACATTTCATAAGGGTCAAAGTGACCTTGACCTTGATGATATGTGACCAAATGTGTCTCATGATGAAAGTATAACATGTGCCCCACATAATTATTAAGTTTGAAACAGTTATCTGCCATAGTTCAGGGTCAAGGTCACTTCACAATATGTATACAATCCAACTTTGAAGAGCTCCTGTGACCTTGACCTTGAAGCAAGGTCAACCAAACTGGTATCAATAGATAGGGCTTGCTTTGACCTATATACCACTTGTAGCTAAGGTCGCCATTCTCAATAACGTGGGAGAAAATTGGGAAAATGTGAAAAATGACTGTTTTTGAGACCACATTTATGGCTCCTGTGACCTTGACCTTGAAGCAAGGTCAAGTCACTATGTATGTTTTTTGAGGCCTTGTCATCATACACCATCATGCCACATTTGGTGTTGATAGACTTAATAGTCTCCGAGAAAAATCCAACGTTTAAGTTTTTTACGCCCGGACGGACGCCCGGACGGACGGACGACACGGCTGAGTACATAGACTCACTTTTGCTTCGCATGTGAGTCAAAAACAGTAGGATTCATCAAATTTATATAATCATCTTGTACACTATATTAACTGCAATAAACAATAGTTCAAGTCTTTATATCATAAGTATCAATGTTCACAAGCTTGACAATCATATCTCTGAAACATGTCATGGCAAAAATTGGAATGCTGGCAATAAAGATGAAGTTTTCCAATAAAATGCACGCATGCATGCACGCACGCACACACTCAACTACTAGCACTGTACCAACCAACAAAAACCAAAACAACCATGTAAAACATTAAACAGCCAAAAGCTGGCAAAAACAACTCAAGGGTCCATGATTTTTGACATAAACTGTTTAGCAAAACAATTCAGTTTTGGATCAATGTGCAAAGATGGATCAACGTGACAAAGCAGAACTTAAACTATTGCAGGAAAAAAGAAAAACAAAAACAAGAAAAATGATTAAGTGTCAATATTAGTTTTCGTTAATTCATCTAACTTCAAGCAAAAAAAAAAGTGTAAGACCTCATTCTCATTCATATCTGAAAATAGAGCAATGCAGGTTCCTGAGTCACTTCAACTCAAAGGACAGACAAAACATCAAGAGCAATACACAGGGCAGGTGTTAGTGCTAGTACTGCTACCTACGGAGCTGCACACAGTGTACACCCAGACAGGAAGACAGAGGGCTGGAAAGGCAGGGCAGGGCAGGGCAAGGCAAAGCAAGCAGCTTCAAGCCGGAGTAGAACACAGTGACAGGAAAAGGATCACCAGAAAACAAGTCAGGGGAGAGAGGACCTGAAGAGAAAAGACAGGAAAGAAATGCCAGTCTCCTTGAGAATTCACAATCAAGCTTCTGAGACTATAGGCAAACCTTGTGACAGTACAAAGCCTGAGCATTCATTCCTCTCTCTAACATTCTATTTCTCTTGAGCAGGTAGTCTGACCACCTAGAGGAAATAGTCTTCCTCTCCACATCCCTTCCATCATCTCTCATTTTCTAATACTACTGCTATGGTAATATTTGAGCAAATATAGCTAAGAATGTGCAGTATGTTGTTTCATGCAATATAAAATGGTTTTGTGACACTGCAAAAGCAAGCAGAAGGCTGGAGTGGAAGACAATTCAAAGGACAAACTTTCTCACACTAGATATTGCATTTACACGGATCAACTGTCCATGCACAAAACCATTTACACTGCTCAAATCTAAGTGAAACTAGAGCTGTCTCAATCACTGAACTTGAAACAACTCCCAACTCACAGGGTAGCACAAATACTAGGAATGCCTGATACCTATGACACAAGCTCTTCACTTTTCCTGCTTCTATCCTTCACTACTGCAAAGGAGACAGGACATAGACCGACATCAGAAAACATGTAGGGCCTCAGAACATGAACCTAGGGTATAATAGCAATGGCAGATACTGTCCCACATACACTGTTCAAGATCCTCACTAGCCTTCTGCCTCAATCTCAGCTGAAAGTGATGATAGAGCACCCATTTCTGCTCTTGTACATCATTCAATGAACAGATTACATGAATGGCCACAGCAAAATGAAACCCGAAGGCCTTTTCTACCAAGGTTTACATTCTTTTGACAGTTATGTGCTCATGCATTTTAAAAAATAATTTTAGATCTAATATCAGCATAAAGCTTTTTTTCTTCTTAACTCTGAAACAAATTGTTTCAAAATCCATTCTGCTGTGCTTGATCATACAATTGTGAAAGTGACAAAATGACATCTCACAAAGGCCGCTTCATACAAGGTACTTTGCAGAGACTAGTCATGTCACTTGTCATGATGAGCCTAATGGCCAACTTATTAAGTGGAAAACCAAAGCAAGCAGATACCAAAGGTCTCAAACTAACTGTCCGACATAGGAACTCGAAATGAGCTGATGATAAAACCAGATAAAACATCCAAGTGGTCCAACCTGGACAACATGGCTTCTATTAATAGAAGAGATAACCATAACAAGACCTGCCAACAGTTCTTTGACCAAGAGATCAATAACAGTTATATTCATGAGAGCAAAGAACCAGAAGTACTTTCACACTGCTTGAAGCATGTACTGAGAGACCCCGTGTGGCCTTCAACTCCTCAATCTTGTACTCCCTTCTACAGAACCAGTGACAATACTCTTCATCGGGTGAATCACAGTACCGAACCTAAAACCACTCACACTTTCAGTGACAAGTGTGAAGATTTGAAGGTTTAAAACCAGAGAGCTCACTCCAGCTGCTCATCCCCATTTTGAGAGAAGCCGAGGGACAAGTCAGGCCATTCACACAACAGACACCATCAAACGACACTGCGCTGCCTGGTGCACCCACCACAAAGCAAAGAGGACAAAGACTGCATCACATATGGCAATCTCTGTGGACCCCTTGCCTGCAGAATGGACTTACAAGGCAGTGGTCCCTGTGGGAAGACCTGAGGAGAGAGAACTCGCCCCAGAGATGCATTCAGGGCCATGGCTGCAGGGGGGGCTGCCAGGCCAAGGGAAGAGTGGACAGCATTGCTGCATGGGACCAGTGCTGCAGGTGTCGGCAGGTACATACCCCTCACACCTTGGAGCTGCAGTCTGGGGTCCACCATCCTCTGCTGCTGAGCCGCTTGCCGGGCAGCCATTTGATTGAAGGGGTGCAGCTGGTTGACTGTGGGAGACAAGTGCCAGATAGAGCTCCTTGCATTGGGTCAAGAGTTGCTTTGGGTCATCTACTACATTAACTCAATGATGACGCGTCGCATCATATGAAGCGGTGTGGTGAGCAACGCTTGATGACACACCGCATCATAAGTGATGAACACTACAGATCCTCCGTCCCAGTATTTCAAGACAATAGGGTACTGCCAGACTTTGTTCACACATGTGGCAAGGGAGCATTCCCAACCTCAATCACGCTAGCTTCACAGTAGCACAATGATATTGTTGAAATCACTATGCAAGAATCAGATGAAGAATGTGCTTTTTTCCACAAAGAATGCGAGGAAGATGCCGTTGTGGAGGAGCAGATGCTGAAATTGATCAAGAACTGATTGCCAAAGATAGCATGTACAGGTCAGTTTCCGAACTATCAGGAATTAGAGTGCTGTAAGCAATTCAGAGGTCCGGTAAAAAGCTTTTTTTTTTGCCAGGCAGTACCCTTCTTTGTTGCAATAGTATATTCGAAGTAAAAAGAGTGTGGAAATGACATTGATCTACAAGGATACAGGAGACAAGGAGCTTAACAATTATGGCAACAGTTTTTGAAGAGTTTGACTAGTGCTTTTTCAGCAATTTCTTTTCAAATGCAGAAAAACATGCATCTCCATGCAATGCAAGCTAATAATAGGACAGTCTTCAATAAGTTAAGAGTATTGAGGATGAGCTCTCCTGTTTCTAAGCACTGCAGTGTACTTTAATTTCAAAATGGATCTCTAGCTCTCCCATTTCCATGAGCTGTATTGCATCCCAACACCTAAACTTAGTGAGATGCCTCCCAAGAGGGTACTTAAAGAACACAACATCTCTCGGGTATTATGTAGCAACGCATCTGGCAAACTGAATGTAGTCACAGAAAATTGGGGAAGACATACTTCATGACATTACGACAGAGTACTCTTAGAAGTGAAGCAAAAAAAGAGGGAAAATAATGTTGGTGTTAATTTCTTTAAAAACTAGAACCAGTACCATGCATGAAAATGTTCACTGCGTATTCACACAGAGACATGGAAACGGACTAAATGTATCAAAATGACATGATTAAAGTAATAACTTATGCAGCCAAGTAGACTTCATGCCAAATGAACACAAGAACCCAGCCAGTTTTCTGCATGAATCTCATTTCTCCTGCCCATTCTAAGATGTTAGCCCAGTTCACTACAAGCTCACGCTGGAGCTACTCCACTAATACTTCAGGCATTTGCCAATGCTGCCTTGCCTGCTCACCTCTTCCGGCCTGCATCAACTGCTGCATGAGGAGAGGGTTGCCGGCCGTAGCCTGCTGAACAGTAGTGGGTGGCAACACCCCAGCCTGGAGGGGCATGCGGCCGGTGATGGGCATGCCAAAGGGGGGTGTGGACACTATGGGGTGCCGCCCTGACAGCTGCACTGCCTGGCGGGCCTGTTGCAGCATGCGCTGCTGCTCCATCAGCTTCTGGATGTCCAAACTGATGCCACCACCTGGCCCCATTCCTCCGCCACCAGTTCCCATTCCCCCACCACCACAACCTGTGCCTATGATGGGCCTCTGTCCCGGCATGTCGGCGCGGCTGACAGGAGCCCCTATCAAGGGCCGAGGTAGAGCGGTAGCGTTCATGGTGCTGGGGTTGGGAGAACTGCTAGGGGGTACAGGTGGGGCTGCTGCCACAACAAAACGAAAAATAATGCATGTATTTGGGTTGTTTTTCCCATGCAAATTCATTCATCAAGAATGTGAGAAAATATAAGTTTCTATTTTTAAAAAATTAATGCAGCATGCTCATTTCTTTATTATTCACTTTAATTTCATGCCTTAGGACAGCTAATAAGGAAATTATACACAAAGAAAATAAAATCTTTAGACTATCTACTTTATTGAATCATACTAAGAATATAATTTCTCAATGCTGGCAACTTTACACTGCTGGTAAAGGATGGATGGGTGAGTGGATGGATACAGTTTTACTGCCTATCAGCCTGAAAAGGCTATGTAAAGCAATTGAGCAAGAAAATCACAAGAATAAAGTAGGCCCAAATTGTCATGATGTCCCTAGTTACTTTGCCTCTTACGAATCACGTAGGGAGACGTGGAGGGTCTTTTCTGACCCCAACCCACAGGGGTTTGCTGGCAAAGGAGCCAAGCAAGAACACTGAATGCTGCCTACCTTTGACAATTGGCCGTCCCTGAATGGGAGGCTGCTGGTTCTGTGCTGCTGCGGGAGCATTCTGCATGGTCCCCTGGCCAACCAGGGCACGTGCCTGCTTGGGCTTCTCATTGCCAACCATCGCCATCAGCTGGCTGGCCAGACTCTGGCCCTGCTGGCCCAGATTGAACTGCAACAAGGAGTCACCTTGCTGGTCAAGTGCAAGGGAAACCAGCAGCTCTTCAAGCTTTCCCCCGCTTCTGCACCCAAATGATCTAGTCCTTTCTGCCAATACAGGACTCAAGAGTTCAAAACTTCATACATGACAAAATTCATCAATACAATGAACAAAACAAAAAACACCCTTCATACAACTAACATCATCAAGTAGAGAGAGCTAGGAAATTTTGTAAACCTCTGTGAACAGCCAATCACAAGCGGTGACAATAGCAGATGACATTCAGCCTGCTCCCTCGCTGTCTGGCATGGGGGTGATCTTACGCGAGGCTAGAAGAGGCTTAAAATAGGCATTTGTGCTACAGAAGCCAGGCTGAGCAGGTCTAATACCTAGCCAATTAAATTTATGTTCATATTTGTAATTCAAAAACGAGATAATAGATAACCTCCTGTATCTATTGGTTTGTTCCTTGGGTGAAACCATGACCTTGCACCAAATTTAATCAGACTCAGTTTTTGAGTTATTTTGACTAATCACAAATGGATGAACTAACAAACTAACCAGTGAACAAAAATTACCCCCTTTAGCAGAGGTAACAATGCCTCACATTTTATTTCATGCTAATCTATCATAATGATGAATTATCCCTCCACCACAACCACTACTTCAAGGTGCAGGCATCTCACAGCACACAAGCCCAGCAACAAGATGCCGACAACACGCACCTCCATGGAGGATGGCTCACTGCCAAGCTGGGAGGAAGGAGCATTGTTGACATTGTGGTCAACAGGTTGACCAAACTCCATTGCAGTTCCGGGCAGTTGGAGCAGGGTCTGAGAGGAGCTGGGGCCATTCACCCTGAGCATCTCGCCTTCCTTGCCACTGTCCTGCGCCGTGTTGTTGCTCCGGTTGGCCAATGCCTCTCTGGCTGCTGTGTCACCCCCAGGACCTGACAGGGGAGGCAGTTTTTCCCCTGCTTTCTTGTCCACCTTCCCTTGGCCCTGGCCCTGATCTGCTCAACACACAAGCACACAAATGTCCAAAATGTGATTTGCTCTCATTACACATCTAATAATCCCAACAACTTTAATTACGCATTTTCTAAACCATTTTCTTTCTGTGTGCCCTAAAATGGAGAGACAAGAAGTCAAAAGTATTTCAATGAAAATTGAATGAATAAGCTCAGTATTGCAAGGGAAGAAAAGGGAGCACAAGGGAAGGGAGAGGGAGGAGATATGGGGGGCAGAAGCAGAGGAGAAGTAGATAGACTAGTTAACAGTCAAAATTAATTAATGAAAATTTCAAGAACAAGTGGCAAATCACAAATGTAATAATTTTTTAGAGAATCCATCTAATGCACATTATGAATCCACCTTTTCTTATGTAGCTACGAAGTATGTCTACCAACCTTGGCTGTCTCCTTCAGCATCTGTCTTAGTCAACTTCTCTTTCTCCGTCACTCGATCTGAATGCATCTTCTTGATGACTGACGTAGGAGTGAAAGCCACTGACACAGTCTGCAATCAAAGGGGAAGCATATCAAGTGGTAGGAAGCTGGGTATTGAATTTCCCAGACTACCTCACATCTAGTTAAAGATCAAGAGCTTAGTGCCAACTTTTCACAATATATCAAACTTATTCCTGACATAACTCTCAAACTTGCAACACAATGTCAAAAGACATCCCACTTCAAGTAACAAATCTCTCATACATCAAGTGACAACAAAGTTAACTTCATACACTTTCGCCCATGAAGTTCATTTGGCTTTTCACAGTTTATCAGAAATTTCTTCTGTATTATCACCCAGTTTTCATCATGCCACAGACAAAACCAATGTGACATTGCTTGCTTTTGAAATATAAATGAAGGAATGCTATATCAAACCACTCAGAATAAGCATCTTTTGGCAGCCCTACCAAGCTGAAAAAGATGCTACAGACCTTGTTCTGGCCAGGTGTGGGGGTGCCAGGAATGGAGGAGGCACTGGCAGGACGAGCCTGGCCACCCGGAACATTGGTCACATTGGGAGATCGGGCTCTGGAAAAGGCAGCAGGAAATACATTAACTACTCATTAAAAAGACTGAACTTTAGGTGGAAAGGAAATAATAAAACTTAAAGAAACATCTTCACTTGATCTTCAATCATCTTTAACTTCATTTAAAACTGTTCATCAGCTCAAGATGACCATGTCTTTGACTATACACTTGCTCCTTAGAAGTAACAACCAACAAGAATATATCAGTCACATAAACCCAAACTATAAGGATATTCCATGAGAATCAACAAAGACCAGAGCATTCTATTCAATAAGAAATTAAGTCCCAGAAGAATCTTCATCCACTTCAAACAAAACACACAGGCAAGATATGACCGCACATCTCATTCATGACAAAGCACAAAAGCAACTGCACCCCTCACCTCTCCTGCTGCTTCTTCATGAAGCGTTCCTTTTGGTCCTCCAGCTGCCTCTTGATGAGGGCGTTCTGCATGATGGCCTGCGTGTGCAGCACCAGGTCCTGGGGGCTCAGCACTCGGCCTGGAAGCACGTTGCTCTGTGGCCCCTGTCACACACAGCAAGGTGGGTCACTATAGCCTGCAACTGTCTAGCACTTGTTGCAAAGAAAACAATACCACCAGCTAAGCAAGCCTCCATAATATAACTGCTTGTAGGCTCTCTGCAACTGACTTGCCTGTTTACATGCCCCAACTCGAGCAAACCCTCACAATTCAACTCCTTGAATCAGATGAAACAGCTTTATTGATACGAAATTGACAACTTTAACAAGTTAAAAAAGCCTGGTGCAACCTTTCAACTACATTTTAGTCAACAATGAGGTGCTATGAGTTTCAATATTTTGATGTTCTATATTTGCGAGGTGCAGGTGGCTCAACTGATCAGCAACAAATGCTGTAAAAAAAAATACACAAAGAAATGACTGTAATGAAGGGCAGTGCAAGTGGCTGAATCAATGACTTACGCCCAGAGTGTTGGGGGCAAGGGCCTGACCCTGGCCAGACAGAGGGCGGGGAATGGGATGGATTGGAGACGGCGCACTAAGGTGCGAGGGGGGCTGTTGGCCAAACACTGTAAATGCAGGAATCAGGCAGCTTTTACAGACCTCTGGCATCGAACTCCAACTAGACTAAGGTATTTCATCTCATCAAATACAGAAGAATCCAATAAGACTAGAACTTTCATTGCTACCTTGAATCAACATATTTCACTCCCATCTTAAGATACTAGCCAAAAGAAATTTAACTGACATCTCTGCAAATTTACTGGGGTTTACTAGCTTACCGCAACTAATTTTCACTTCATTTAGATTTGACCATTTTATTTGAGAGCATACATGGGTGCCTGCGAGGTGCAAGTTTGTATGGCTAAAGCATATCAGTTATGAATATGTTTATGGTGCAAGTGTGAATTCAGGGGAACAGCTGTGATTACAGGATGGGAATAAATCATATATAGTTTAGGTGTATCTTTCATTTATATTTAATATTAAACTTCAGTAATAATCCTACTAATTTATTTTCATTTTGATGTATAAAGTGCATTTCATCTATTTGAATTTGATTTCACATTTACATCTGGACAATACTGTTTAAATCACTACTTTCTCCATCCGTTCCATTAATGATGTACATGAGTGAGTAAATGTGATAAATGAACTTTCAACTTTACTTTTCAACAATTTGGTGGCAATTTCATCATGAGCCTGAAGACTAGTCTACTTCACATTCTAGCACTCAATGTAAAAACAAAATTCATTGGGATAAATCAAGCATAAATAGACCTTCAAACATTTCTATCCTATCAAATCTTTCCGACAAACAAGAGCAAAACCCCCAAAGCAGATTAGAAGACAAGAATGCATCTCCTGGACTACGCATATCACAAGTGCAAAGCACAGAGCATCTAGCAGCAACTCACTGATGGGCGAGGGGACTCGAGCAGACGAAGCCTGGACCTGCCCCTGCTTAGCCAGGAAGGCAGCAGGAATGCTGGTGGGAGTGGGCGAGTTCATCTGGGGAGTGGTGGGAAGAACCGTGGGGAGGCGGGTGGCAGGGGAAGGGGGCTTGGTGATGATGGAGGGGTTCATGAAGCCAGCAAGGCTCTCGGCGGCACCCCGGTGAAAGCTAGCCAACTGTTGTTGCTGTTGCTGTTGTTGCTGGTGCTGCTGCAGGATGTTGTGCTGGTGTGCTTGCAGGAGGCTCTGCTGCTGCAGAAGCTGCTGCTGCTGCGCCTGTTGCAGGAGTGCCTGCTGCTGAATCCGCAGCTGCTGCTGCATGGACTGCTGTTGCAGGGACTGCTGCTGCAGGTGCAGCTGCTGCTCTTTGTTCCGCAACAAAGCCTGCCAGTGAGAGGGGAAAATGTGCAGACTAGCAACTCAGGAGGCAAAGGAGGGTTTTGCTTGGACACCTTGTTTCAAGTTCACTGGGAATTACAACCACAACATAAACCCGGTTTTGTTTGAGTTTATTATCTGCATCTGAAACCCCGATCCAAACCAAGATATTACTTTTCTCAACTCTGCCTGGTCCTCGTGAGAAATATTTGCCAATATTGAACTGAAATTAAACATGCACAAAAAATAGTTGTGGTTAAGGGAACACAGGGGTGGGGGGTTGTCGATGGGACAGCCTGAACTTTTTCAAAATAAGAAAAAGCCAGATTGGACATAAACCGAATTTTCTTTCACTGACAACGCTTTTTTAAAACTTATATAGTGGATTGTCCAAGTGCTCATGGGGTGGAGAAGATGGGACAGCACCCACTTCATTGTTTACTGTCAATTTTTTTTTTTTTCATAATTGGAAAAAGTAACGGGTAGGCAGAAAAAATACAAGCGTGGTGTTGCCATAACCATAACAATATTTTGTTGTTGATCTTATTCCATATCAAAGCAAGATGACAGCTCCACCTGGTTGGAATAGACCATTGAAATGACCGTCTCAGGCATGTAAATCAGTTTTCCTATTATTGGGTGGAAGTGTGTCAGGATGGAGATCACCTCACCACCATCATTCTTCTTGACAAGTGTACAACAATAACAATAACAAAAACTTCAACCACTGTACGAAAGAGTCGCACAAATAACTAGTATAACGACGATGTGGCACAAACCTCAGCAGTCGCAGCAAACCAGGAATGCATCTCATAACATATGACAATCTAGCAAATGCCAAATGAAATGGGCCGTTTGTCTTTCCTCCAAAATCCAGAATAAATCACTTACATTCATAAACTCATTGTGGGCAGGCTGTGAAACCCTAGATGCTGGAGAAATAGTTCTCATGTCATCTGCAATCTGTAACAGGATAGAAAAATAAATAAAAAAACTTCTACCCCGAACAGAAACTGCCGTAGAAAGTGCAGCAACCTAACAAATCCTCTGTACTCCTGAAAAAGTACACTAAATCGAAACAATCGCACCATATCTTCACCTGCCGTGAAGCAGTGTGCTTTTCCCTTTCTTCCCAAGTGACCTCAAATTGTGCCCTACCCTTCCAAGTCCAACATTGAACCACTGTGCCACCATCTCAAAACCACTATCTTCATGAAGTAAACTCAGCTACTTGTCTGCCCACAATTGCACATTTCTGTCAACCTACTACACAGCCACGACTGTCAAACAGCAAGGCAACCCTGAGACCATGCCAATCTCTAAATTTCCACCTCATCCCTACTCCTGCCTGCTTCCATCCCGCACACCCACCTGCTGCCTCAAGGGATCCGTCACACCAGCTGCAGGAGCAGCAGCACCAGCTTTCATTAGAGACAGCAACTTGTTGAAAGCAGATGAATCACCGTCATCTGACTTCTCCTGGGCAGACTGGCTGGAGGCCGAGCGCTCGCCTGACACGTCTGATGTCTCCCGAGTCTTTTGGTGGATCTCAGCCTCAAGTTCAGCAACAGTCTTACCCTTCCGCATCAGATCTGCAAGCATCAAGGCCAACACTTCTGATGGCAGAAAGATGATACAGCATAAAAACCTAGGAGAGATGTTGCCATTCAAGTACCAAGAAACTTTAGTTTGACCAATGTCTATGCATCAGTTGGATGTTATGAAGAACTTTAGACACTCAAGTTAAACTTGGCAAAATTTCTAGGCTGAATATAAAAACAGCTAGCAGAGTCTAGTCGGCAACCTCAAGTCCAATTGCTCATTCCTAATTATTGCAGTTTTTTAACAAACAATACACATGGAAAGTCATTGCATCAATGCCCCCATTGCACCCTTAAATAAATTGCAGACTTTATGACACAACAAGAAGGGCAAAGCCCATACGACTCACATGCTTGACCTTGACCTTTACATGACCTTGACCATCATGTGACCTTCAAGGTCAAGGTCAAACAACTAAACCTAGCAATGACATCATACACTAAGAAATGATTTACACATTTTTTCCTACCAAAAATATGTGACCTTGACCCAAGGTCAAGGTCATCCAAGGTCATGCAACACAAAGCTCTTAATTCAAGACATAGGAAGCACAATGGTGCTTATTGGCACTTTCTACCATGAGATATGGTCAATTTTAGTGGTTCACTACCCCATTTTGGTCACATTTCATAAGGGTCAAAGTGACCTTGACCTTGATATGTGACCAAATGTGTCTCATGATGAAAGTATAACATGTGCCCCACATAATTATTAAGTTTGAAACAGTTATCTGCCATAGTTCAGGGTCAAGGTCACTTCAAAATATGTATACAATCCAACTTTGAAGAGCTCCTGTGACCTTGACCTTGAAGCAAGGTCAACCAAACTGGTATCAATAGATAGGGCTTGCTTTGACCTATATACCACTTGTAGCTAAGGTCGCCATTCTCAATAACGTGGGAGAAAATTGGGAAAATGTGAAAAATGTCTGTTTTTGAGACCACATTTATGGCTCCTGTGACCTTGACCTTGAAGCAAGGTCAAGTCACTATGTATGTTTTTTGAGGCCTTGTCATCATACACCATCATGCCACATTTGGTGTTGATAGACTTAATAGTCTCCGAGAAAAATCCAACGTTTAAGTTTTTTATGCCCGGACGGACGCCCGGACGGACGCCCGGACGGACGGACGGACGGACGGACGACACGGCTGAGTACATAGACTCACTTTTGCTTTGCATGTGAGTCAAAAACGAACATGAAAGGGCCAACAAAGCAAGTGCCACATTAAAGGCACAGCACCGAACTGCTCCAACACTGAGTAGTGAGGGTCACGGACAGCAGGGGAGACAACTCACTGCTGGAGGAACTGGCAGGACTGGCTGTCCCACTGGAGGAAGCTGAATCTTTCTTGCCACCCAACAACATGGCCTTCAGCTGGGCCTCAGCATCCTGGATGTTGAAAGTTGGGGCAGGAGCTGCAAGGCAGGACAGGAAAAGCTCAAGCTTTCAACAATGGCAATGTTCAAAGACATTCAACCATCCAATGAGCATACCTTCAAATTTTACTATACGGAGTTAAAATGGCCTTTCAACCTCTGTGGGCTTTCTACATGTATTCTTGGCTGTCAAATCATTCCAAATGACCCCAATTGGGCTTTATAACCTAGCATTACTCATCAATTTCATACAAATTCTTTTACATTCCATACTCCTGAGACAGTGCAAGGAAACAGAAAAACTTGGTCTGAATAGATACAGAACCAGTCTAGCTACTGTCCATCCAGTCTCCAACAACCACCAAGACTTGCGTTTTTGAAAAACGAACAAACTTGCCACACCAACATTGTCTACATTCACATCAAAACAGATCAACCTTCAGTGAGTGAAAATCCCAATGATAGTTGATACAGTTATCCATAGCAGGCAATGTTCAACAACCCCAAAGCTTAGACTTTCTCAATTCTCTACACCTCCTCCACCCACAACAGGCGCTCTGAGGATTGAGCTGCAGACTTGCCTCCATTGCCCTTTTCTCCAGAGCTGGAGGAGTTGTTGAACAGAGACTGTAGTAAGGGGCTGGAGCGAGACTTCTGCTGGGCCAGAGGCTTCTCTCCAACCGCTGAGGGAAAGGGCTGGGCAAAAATCTGCTGTCCGCCTGGAGAGGTGGGAGATGCACCACCAGGGCTTCTTTTGCCATCAATCATATCCAGCAGCATGCTTGTACCTATGCACAAATGCAAAACTACCTTTACAGATACCAAAGGAAGCATGAAGCAAGATATACAATATACCTTCTATTCCATAAGGACATCATTCAAGGAGATGTAGGCCATGAACCAAGGCAATCAGAACAGCATTCCTCATGGCACAAACAGGTGCTAACATTCACAAGTTAAAATTGTCACTTCATAAGCATTGCCCACTATAAAAGAAAACATTTCTCAGTGAAACAATTTCATTTCAATGGTGATGAAATAATCAGTCCCTGAATGCTCAACAATTTCAAAACCTCTCTGTAGAATTATTTAAGGCAACACAAGCAAAAACCAATCCCCACCCTGCTGCCTGTGTTAGCCTTTCTCTCACATCCTCATGCAAGTATGCACGCACACACACACACACGGGGACAATAAAAGATCAGCTTTGTTGACACACAGGTCAAAAAGTGAACTAACACCACCCCCAATAAATGTTTCTACCTCATGGCAACTGTGATGAGATCACCCCCCCCCCCCCCCCCTCCCCCCATAATTATTAACCTGGTATGTAAATTAGTGTGGCCGCTAACCATGTTAAAAAGAGTAACGTTAAAGTGAGTTGTTGGGGTGTGGCTCACCGGCCGTAGTTTTCCCATTGTGTGTTCGAGGGTTGAGTTCACAATTGGCCTACATTGTCTCTCTACATGGTTCATGAGAGGCGAGTGACTAAAGACACTGTAACTTGCCTTACGTTTGCTGTGGACTATTTTTGTGCTTAATGGCCTTGCGTAACCTGAGGGGAGTTGCTGGGCCGTGGGATACTATCCATCTGTCCAATTATAGCACTGGGTGCAAGCCTGTTGCTAGGGCGGAACGAAAACGTGTGATTGGCCCCACTTGCACATGTGATTGGAGAATTGTTATGATTGGCCTCATTGTCACACATGATTGAGGAATTATTGCTATGCGTATATAAACCCCTGATGCCAGTGACCGGTGCGCGCGGAATACCATCAACCACGGGAGACCATCACGCCGTCCACTGCAAGCTCTTCTCCCACGCCACGCCGTTTTGAAGACCGAAGCAGAGGACCTGCTTCCCCGCGGTTTTGAAGACCAAGCGTCCTCCGCTTCCACACCGTTTTGAAGACCGAACATCCTCTGCTTCCCCGCGGTTTTGAAGACCAAGCGTCCTCTGCTTCCCCGCGGTTTTGAAGACCATGAGTCCTCCGCTTCCCCGCGGTTTTAACCCTCTGCGTGCCGTCGGCGGTCATAACCGCCGACGTAGTTACCTCCCCTCACAGCCGTCGGCGGATACAGTCGACAGACGGATAGGCATGTTTGAATCTGGCGCCGTTTGCTATGAATCTTGGGATTGTGAGAGCTCTACGCATGGAGACTGCGCAGAAGAGCCTCGCTTTCATAATAACAGTCGCCATATTTTTTCACTTCAAGTGCGCGAATTTAGAGCGAATTTTGAAGTTACCGATCGAGGTAGACACGCTGTTGCGCGATTTCGAGTGCGCACGCTGGCCCAGAAATGGCTGAGCTCGATCCTGATGAAGAGCGAATCTTTGAAATATTGTTCGATTCTGACTCGGAAGAAGAATTCCATAGCTTCACAGAGGAAGATTTGGTCGAGTTTGCCACAGACTGACAGTGACAGACGAAATCGAAGTTGAACCAGCCCACTTCAAGATTCCGTCTGCGTATGACCACTCATGGTTGCTGTGGCAAACTCGACCAAATCTTCCTCTGTGAAGCCATGGAATTCTTCTTCCGAGTCAGAATCGAACAATATTTCAAAGATTCGCTCTTTATCAGGATCGAGCTCAGCCATTTCTGGGCCAGCGTGCACAGTCGAAATCGCGCAACAGCGTGTCTACCTCGATCGGTAACTTCTGAATTCGCTCTAAATTCGCGCATGGACTCTCCTCAACATGTGCTTGATGAGGTATCTAAATTGGATGCTTTTCATCTCTATTTCAACTAATAAAGTCGTTGACTTGATGGTCGACGAAACGAATCGCTATGCTGGTCAAGTGAGGGCGAAGAAAGGAAGCGATGCGGCAATTTATTCTCGAGTAAGTCAGTGGCACTCGACACGTTTTTTTACTTGTGTTGTCTCAGTTTTTTTTCCTTATCATATTGTATTGCATGGACATAAATTTCAGTGGGTCTATCAGAGAGAGCATTCAATTTTCCATCTTTCCTCCAAAAATTTTGCCTCTATAGCAAAGAATAAAATAATTATATATTTTTAAACAGAAGAGGGGTCTCGGTTTTGGGGCACGCCCAGAAAATAACTGGCTGCAGGGAGGAACAAGAAGGGCAAAGCCCATACGACTCACATGCTTGACCTTGACCTTTACATGACCTTGACCTTTACATGACCTTGACCTACGTGTGACATTCAAGGTCAAGGTCAAACAACTAAACCTAGCAATGACGTCATACACTAAGAACTGCTTTACACATTTTTCCTACCAAAATACATTTGACCTTGACCCAAGGTCAAGGTCATCCAAGGTCATGCAATACAAAGCTGTTAATTCAAGACATAGGAAGCACAATGGTGCTTATTGGCACTTTCTACCATGAGATATGGTCACTTTTAGTGGTTCACTACCCCATTTTGGTCACATTTCATAAGGGTCAAAGTGACCTTGACCTTGATGATATGTGACCAAATGTGTCTCATGATGAAAGTATAACATGTGTACTACAATGTTATGAAGTTTGGAAGAGTTATCTTCCATAGTTCAGGGTCAAGGTCACTTCAAAATATGTATACAATCAAACTTTGAAGAGTTCCTGTGACCTTGACCTTGAAGCAAGGTCAAGTCACTGTGTACGTTTTTGTACGCCTTGTCATCCTACACATTCATGCCAAATTGGGTGTTGATAGACTTAATAGTCTCCGAGAAAAATCCAACGTTAAAGTTTTTTACGGATTAAAGGACGCCCTGACGCCCGGTCTGCCCAGACGCCAGGACGGACGCCTGGACGCCCGGACGGACGACACGGGTGACCTAGTATGAAAGTATAACATGTGTACTACAATGTTATGAAGTTTGGAAAAGTTATCTTTCATAGTTCAGGGTCAAGGTCACTTCAAAATATGTATACAATCCAACTTTAAAGAGCTCCTGTGACCTTGAAACAAGGTCAATCAAACTGGTATCAAAAGATAGGGATTACTTTGCCCTATACACCATATATAGGTCAGGTATCCAATCTCAAAAACTTCAGAGAAAATTGGGAAAATGTGAAAAATGGCTGTTTTTTAGACAACATTTACGGCCCCTGCGACCTTGACCTTGAAGCAAGGTCAAGTCACTATGTATGTTTTTTGAGGCCTTGTCATCATACACCATCATGCCAAATTGGGTGTTGATAGACTTAATAGTCTCCGATAAAAATCCAACGTTAAAGTTTTTCACGGACGCCCGGACGCCCGGACGCCCGGACGGACGACACGGGTGAGTACATAGACTCACTTTTGCTTCGCATGTGAGTCAAAAACCGTGAAAAATTAATGGCGTCCAGAGGGTTAAAGACCAAGCGTCCTCTGCTTGCCCGCGGTTTTGAAGACCAAGCGTCCTCTGCTTCCCCGCGGTTTTGAAGACCAAGCGTCCTCTGCTTCCCTGCGGTTTTGAAGCCAGCGTCCAAAGGAACAAGTTTCTCCGCTCCATAAGTGCAAGCCTCTGCCCTCCAGGGTCCAGCCGAGTCATTGCGTTTGCCTATGCTCGAAGCTTCAAGGCGTCTTGCTATGTCTGCTCGACGTCAGAGCGGCGAAATGCACGTTTCGTCGTGTGTGCTCCTGTTGTCCCCCTGTTCCCCCCTTTTCCCACAACCCTCTCACCCTCACCTACGTTATTGAAGCCGCTGCTACAGTCATTCCAAAGGTGTGAACCTTTGTGAAAGCGGAATTAATGTGAATGAGAGTTAGCCACCTCGCTCTAGGAATTACGCGTTTCGTCGGACACAGCCTACAAGTCAGTTAAGTACAAATTTGATTGGTTGGCAAGCCACAACTAGTTACTCCATATCGTAGCTGTTCAGTGAATTGAATTATTGCCCTTACTAACATTAGTTATCTTGTTTATTGTTGTTAGGTGAAATTAAAGTGATTTTGATTTTGACCTTTGTCCTCACCGTCTCTCTGTCGTATTCCATTCTTTGATAGAGCGACTGTGTGAGATAGTGTTACGAGTTTGACTGTGTGAGTGCATATTCCCCTAGACCCTTATTTAGAAATGAGTCCAGTCGAACTATCTCGTAACAGCAACACAAAACAACACCAAGGTAAAGTCTTGGTAAATGGAGGCAAAAACTAAACTTACCAATGTAGCCGATGTCATTTTCAAAGGAGTTTCTTCTGCTGTTTTCCCGACTGTTGCTCTTGAAGAAAAACCGACTGAAGCGACTTTCATAAGTAGCTTCAAGGGAATCACTCTGTAAAAAAGGAAACATTAATAGAGTGAATACAGATTTATGTCTGAAATATATACCACATTCATAATGCCATATTACCGTATTTATCATACTCCTTCATTGCCAGTTGTACAAATTATAAGGAAACCAATAAGATAAACCTAACAGCCTATACAGTGACGTATACCACGGGACACCGAGAAGATCAGCAAAAATCTTCATTGAGTGCACCATCATGGAGAAGGATCTTGTCAATGACCATGTTGGTAGGAAAGCTGAGAAGTTAGAGACTGAGTCATCCCGTTCACTCCTAGGTGGCTTTAGTCATCCACCACCAGCCAGATGTCTGCAGTTGCAAAAGGTCAGAACAAAGCAGCTCTCTTATTCCAACAGCAATCCCTGTTCTGCAAAGCTGCAGACAGTGCAACATCTGTATCTTGACTGTCTGGAATTAAGACTGGTGGGGGAAATCATGGGTGAGGAAAGAGGGGAGTGGGAGGGAAAGGAAATGTTATGCATGTGTTAATGTGTGCGCATGAGTGTTTGTGTGTGTACCATAGATGGTATCCAGCTTCCAAACACCAATAGCTTCAAATACCGTGGAAGTACCATCTCAAACGATGGTTCCTTGGAAAGCGAAATTGCAGTTAGATTAAACAGAGCCAGCTGGTCACTGGGGAGACTCCAGAAGAGGGTGCTGAGCCAGCACAACATATGCCTTTCAACCAAGATTTAAAATGTGTACCATGCAGTGGTCCTCCCTTCCCTCCTTTACGGATGTGAATCATGGACACTGTATCAAAGGCATGTTAGAAAGCTGGAAAAATTCCATCTGCAAGTACTCCGCACCATTCTAGGCATCCAGTGGCAAGACTACATTAGTAACATTGAGGTTCTGAACCAGGCTGGATGCACCAGCATTGAATCCACCATGTTCATCAAGGCTCAACTCAGCTGGGTGGACCTTATCATAAGCATGGAAGAATGCATGCCCAGACATCTACTGCATGGCAAACGTGTGGCAAGAATCGCCAAAGAGGGCCCAAAGAACGCTACAAAGACTCACTAGAAGCCAATCTCAACTGATGCATGATTAAACCAAGGGACTTGGAGAAATGTGCCAGAAATCCAGAATGCTGGCAAGCCATGGTCCTAAAAACTGCCACCCACTTTGAGGTGACCAGACGTTAAAATCTTATCACCACAAGAGTAGCACCATCAACTACACCAGCAACGACGAAGTTCCAGTGTCCCCACTGCCACAGACTCAGCGCCTCCAGCATTGGTTTGTGGAGTCACATGTGAACTCAGATAAATTGCCGTGCTGGAGCACCTTCTTCAGACATGAAATGGGCCAACAAGCAACAAGCATGTGTGTGAGTGTGTGAATTTTTTTTTCTATGCAAATTGGCTTTAAAATTATTTTTATATAGTCCAATCCTAATCCTGATTGGTACACTGATCTGTCTTGAGGTACACATTGCAAATGTCCTTTATCGAAGTAAGGCGAATTCTCAAACAGTAAACAGTAAAATATTGTATGACTATTAGTCAACAAAAATGCATCATGTCCAAGAGTAAAACCACTCACAGTATGCAACCCTGGCAGGTCATTCAGTTTGAAGAATGTGTTGAAGTCGAAAAGCTTGCTCTCATGGTCTCCCTGCTGAACAGTCACAGGTGAGACAGAGTCATTAGTCTCTACCATGCCATTCCTGTCTCCAACTCCCATAGCATCTGAAAGCAACACCATAGGATGAGATATGGAGAAGAGAAGGATTAGGGGGAGGGAGTGCGGTGGGGTGGGGTGGGGGGAGAGAGATGGGCAGACTAACCAACAGAAACTGACTAAGACAGACAGACAGACACACACACACACAGACACAAGGTAGGCAGACAGGCAGGCAGGCAGAGAGAATGAGAAAGACAGGCAGACACACAGATGCACAGACATTTCAAGACAGGCACATAGAAACTAACAGTCTAGGACAGACAGAAAAACCAAAACAGACACAAAACACACACACACACACACGCAGTTTGCATCTCATGCTTTTCCTATGTACATTTCAGATATAAACTTGTGCTGTGCACCAAGACTGGTTTCTTTCTGTACATGACTGCCCAGTCATTTCTGACAAGCTCAGTAAGTCATTGAAGACACAAAATTTTGAGGGTAGTGTAAGATTATATTTCACCTGCAGGCTCTATCGTTTCCTGGTACTACATCTAGTCCCAATTTAAGTTTTCTTGATGAATTATCCAAAGCTAGATGCCCATCCCCTCACTGGCTGCATAGCCAAGCATATAAGAGCACGGGAACTCTCATTCCAAAAATGACAAATCTTAATAAGGACAAAACGCATTCTTTACTCACTTGGTTTGTCTTTGTCTTGAACATGTGTATCTTCTTTGCCACCTTCCTCCTTTGGTTCTTCTTCTGTTCTTTTCTTCTTCTTCTGCTCCTCTGAAGGACCCTTAAAACCCCTGAGCTCAATCGTGTCGCTTTGACTTGTTGGGCCTTCAGTAAACCACTCGGGCTGTTCCTCCTGCTGACTGTACTGGCGTCGACGGCTGTTTGCTGCACAGGATGGATATTAGAAATTACTAGGTTCAGTCAAGGCATGGCCTACCCCTAAACATGTAACTGAGCAAAAATTTCTTCTGAATTTCCTCATATGCAGTCCCTCTGCCTGAACTGCTGAACTGTTGTGTACTGTTAAAAATTATAACTAATATTTCGTAATACAATGGAGGAACATTTTTGGAGCTAGAGCAATTAATGAAAGGGAAATTGGACCAAATTTTTTACCCATAACATGCTTAAAGTTAAAACTTTGATTTATCAAGTAATGTGTCCTCTAATAACGGTATACAAATGTATTTCCCCATTTTCACACAGATTCACTCAATACACGAACATTCACACACATCCACACCCGAGAACACGGACACACACCCGTGTACACAGACACACAATCCCCCCCCCAAGAGCATGTGCATCAAAGAAATAATGGCCATTTCAAATTTTAAAAATCTTACTTCCATAGGCGCCCCGGTATTCTCTCTGTAACAAAAAGCATTCTATACTAAATTTCTGAGGTACAAAATGCAGGGAGAATACTGAACTAATAATGAACATTTTACATCCATGCGTTATTAAAAAAAAGGCTTTAGCACAGAAATGAAAAATAAGTGAATCTGCAAGGGCTTTATTCCTGTAGCTCTCAATTAAAGGGGGTTCACTCACGTTAACATTTTAGAGAACTTCAAAGAAACATATAAGAAAAGGGCAGGAATATCAGGCTGTTGGAGGGAGCGATGGATGGATGAATGGAGTTGAACAGCCTATCAGACTTTGTAGGCTATAACAAATGATGATCACAAAGATCACTGGGAGGCGTTGGTTTAGTATAGAAACAAACGTTTTGGGCATAGCCCTTCTTCAGTTTGGCCAACAGCAAGTTTGAAGATGAATAAATAGGCAACAGTGGAAGAAGAGTGTTCATTGATACAGGTAAAAAGTGCTCACAGTTGAAGTACATGTCATCAGTGCTGCAATTGCACATGCAGCTACATGCAAAACAAGCAACAAGAAGGGCAAAGCCCATACTACTCACATGCTTCACCTTGACCTTTATATGACCTTGACCTTCAGGTGACCTTCAAGGTCAAGGTCAAACAACTAAACCTATCAATGACATCATACACTAAGAAATGCTTTACACTTTTTTCCTACCAAAATACATGTGACCTTGACCTTGGGTCAAGGTCATCCAAGGTCATGCAACACAAAGCTGTTCATTCAAGACATAGGAAGCACAATGGTGCTTATTGGCACTTTCTACCATGAGATATAGTCACTTTTAGTGGTTCACTACCCTATTTTGGTCATTTCATAAGGGTCAAAGTGACCTTGACCTTGATGATATGTGACCAAATGTGTCTCATGATGAAAGTATAACATGTGCCCCACATAATTATTAAGTTTGAAACAGTTATCTTCCATAGTTCAGGGTCAAGGTCACTTCAAAATATGTATACAATCCAACTTTGAAGAGCTCCTGTGACCTTGACCTTGAAGCAAGGTCAATCAAACTGGTATCAAAAGATAGGGCTTACTTTGCCCTATATACCATATATAGGTCAGGTATCCAATCTCAAAAACTTCAGAGAAAATTGAGAAAATGTGAAAAATGACTTTTTTAGACAACATTTACGGCCCCTGCGACCTTGACCTTGAAGCAAGGACAAGTCACTATGTATGTTTTTTGAGGCCTTGTCATCATACACCATCATGCCACATTTGGTATTGATAGACTTAATAGTCTCCAAGAAAAATCCAACGTTAAAGTTTTCGGACGCCCGGACCGGACGCCCGGACGGACGAAACGGGTGAGTACATAGACTCACTTTTGCTTCACATGTGAGTCAAAAAGTTCATCTTTACATTGCAAACCCATTTGGAGTAGAACAAACTATATGAAAAGTCTCTGACATCCTTCAAAGAACTCAGCCAATATAGGTTGAGCAAACAGGTTAGGTCCGAGGAAAGAAATAATCGGTATTTCCTCCTAAAATTTTGCTTGCCTTGTCTCTGGTGTCTCTATCGCGATCCCTGTCCTTGTCCCGGTCACGATCCTCTGCATCACGGCGATACCGGTCCCTTGCATACCCTCCTCCCTGATCTCTCTCAAAGCGGATTGTCCGGAAATCTCTCTCCACTCCTCGGGTGTCTCGATCCATATTAAGCCGGCCACTCCCAATACGTCTCTGCTCCCTCCTCTCTCTGCAAAGATATAGTACATACATTTTTTGAACTGCCAAAAAGTACAAATCTTACAAAAGCATAACCCCATCTGTGTTCTGGGATGAATTCATCCAAAATTTGCCACTCACATTTTGTAGATTGTGCCAGCCTCCAACACTTGCAGAGTTTTAAAAAAATCTAAACAAACATGTGCCATCTTACATGCTTACATTTTCAAACCTTTTGTGGGGGGGAGGGAGACCTTTTCCCAGATTCTCTCCATTATTAAAGCCCAAACAACTTTCAACTGCCATAACATCTTTATGCCTCTCAGACTTACACCACACCAGTACAAGTGCATGTTCACTCAGCCATGTGTGGATCCATTAGTGAATGGATAAATGAAGGCTTTCCAGCCTGTGAACCTTGGTAGGCTATGTAAAGCCAATGACCATGAAAATCACGAGAGCTGCTTGCAGTAACAGCAAGTCATGTCTCTATTTCTCCAGTTATTTGCCTTTTACAATTGCATAGGTACATTGGGTACATCCTCAATTCACAATTCCTGGGGGCTGTGCATATCAAATACATAGCACTAACAGCACTGCTCTCTTTCTCACCTGTCTCTCTCACTGCTCTCCTTATAGTCCCCACTGCTGAGCTGCCGGCTGAGTGAGGTGGACACGTGGCAACCAGTTCCAAAGCTTCTTCGCTGTGGACTCAGCACAATAGCGGTGTCCCGCTCTTCTTTCAGTCTCTCCTTCACATCTGGATTGGGGAGACCTAAACATTTCAACAGCAATGCAACCACGTGCCCTTAACTTTCAAGACACATTCAACTGAAAATTTAGTGGTGAAGAAGAAGAAGAAGAAGAAGAAGAAGAAGAAGAAGAAGAAGAAGAAGAAGAAGAAGAAGAAGAAGAAGAAGAAGAAGAAGAAGAAATAATCAGAAGAAAGAGCAAGTAGTTATTACGTTTCCTCTGCCCCACATAGCAAAATTTCACGCATCACTCGATACCAACACAAGAAAAATTTTCTCATTTCCATTCCAGCATGCCTACAAGTTCTAGTATGCAAACATTGTTTTCTACAAGCTTTTTGGGCCAAAAGGTGCTAACAAGAAGGGCAAAGCCCATACGACTCACATGCTTGACCTTGACCTTTATATGACCTTGACCTTCAGGTGACCTTCAAGGTCAAGGTCAAACAACTAAACCTACCAATGACATCATACACTAACCCTGCATTCCGTTGCACTCTGCTTCATCTCTGCTACGGTGTAGCAGGCTCAGGAGTTTCGATTGGTCGGTTTCTTTAATTATTTTAAAGCACTTTACCATTAAAAGTAGAGGGTTATGGAGGCCCCCTTTGAATACACGATTCCCCAATATTATTTCACACTCAAATGTATCACTCTTGGTCGAAGAAACGACTTAATAAAAGTATTAGGGTCGAAAATCATTCATACACAATTTTTGGTGACGTTTCACCCAGTGGCAGAGGTCAACTTCCTGACAAGGTCGCGCAGCAGCTAGAGCCTAGCAACGATGATACTACAGAACTCGTAGCCGCATTTGATTGGCTCATACTAAACAGAACTAATTGGAGGTCACTCCACGGACTTGCACGGTAAACATGCTTCGAACCATGGAGTTTACATAAAATGGAAGTGGCAAACGTGCCGATTGCTGTCAAATTTCGAAGAAATAAATGTTTTCGTGCTCTCATCACCGTGGCAGAGTGGATTGTATGCATTGGTTTGATATTTGTAGTAAACGTCGGCATTTATACCCATGAGTGTAACGATTTAGCAGACGACACACATTTTTGGATTCCTTTGACCTTCCTCTATGACTGGCGATGGTTACCTCCCTTTTGTTATTAACCCTCTGGACGCCATTAATTTTTCACGGTTTTTCCTCCCTGCAGCCAGTTATTTTCTGGGCGTGCCCAAAAACCGAGACCCCTCTTCTGTTTAAAAATATACAATTATTTTATTCTTTGCTATAGAGGCAAAATTTTTGGAGGAAAGATGGAAAATTGAATGATCTCTCTGATAGACCCACTGAAATTTATGTCCACGCAATACAATATGATAAGAAAAAAAACCTGAGACAACACAAATAAAAAACGTGTCGAGTGCCACTGACTTAATCGAGAATAAATTCCCGCATCGCTTCCTTTCTTCGCCCTCACTTGACCAGCGTAGCGATTCGTTTCGTCGACCATCAAGTCAACGACTTTATTAGTTGAAATAGAGATGAAAAGCATCTGATTGAGATACCTCATCGGGCACATGTTGAGGAGAGTCCATGCGCGAATTTAGAGCGAATTCAGAAGTTACCGATCGAAGTAGACACGCTGCTGCGCGATTTCAATTGCACACGCTGGCCCAGCAGTACAGAGAAATGGCTGAGCTCGATCCTGATGAAGAGCGAATCTTTGAAATATTGTTCGATTCTGACTCGGAAGAAGAATTCCATGGCTTCACAGAGGAAGATTTGGTCGAGTTTGCCACAGCAACCATGAGTGGTCATACGCAGACGGATTCTTGGAGTGGGCTGGTTCAACTTCGATTTCGTCTGTCACTGTCACTAGTGTCAGTCTGTGGCAAACTCGACCAAATCTTCCTCTGTGAAGCCATGGAATTCTTCTTCCGAGTCAGAATCGAACAATATTTCAAAGATTCGCTCTTCATCAGGATCGAGCTCAGCCATTTCTGGGCCAGCGTGCGCAGTCGAAATCGCCCAGCAGCGTGTCTACCTCGATCGGTAACTTCAAAATTCGCTCTAAATTCGCGCACTTGCAGTGAAAAAATATGGCGACTGTTATTATGAAAGCGAGGCTCTTCTGCGCAGTCTCCATGCGTAGAGAGCTCTCACAATCCCAAGATTCATAGCAAACGGCGCCAGATTCAAATATGCTTATCCATCTGTCGACTGTATCCGCCGACGGCTGTGAGGGGAGGTAACTACGTCGGCGGTTATGACCGCCGACGGCGCGCAGAGGGTTAATGGATTTTCGACCCTAATGCTTTTATTAAGTCGTTTCTTCGATCAAGAGTGATACATTTGAGTGTGAAATAATATTGGGGATTCGTGTATTCAAAGGGGGCCTCCATAACCCTCTACTTTTAATGGTAACGTGCTTTAAAAATAATTAAAGAAACTGACCAATCGAAACTCCTGAGCCTGCTACACCGAGCAGAGATGAAGCAGAGTGCAACGGAACGCAGGGTATGAAATGCTTTACACATTTTCCTACCAAAATACATGTGACCTTGACCTGTCATCCAAGGTCATGCAACACAAAGCTGTTTAATTCAAGACATAGGAAGCACAATGGTGCTTATTGGCACTTTCTACCATGAGATATGGTACTTTTAGTGGTTCACTACCCCATTTTGGTCACATTTCATAAGGGTCAAAGTGACATTGACCTTGATGATATGTGACCAAATGTGTCTCATGATGAAGGTATAACATGTGCCCCACATAATTATTAAGTTTGAAACAGTTATCTTCCATAGTTCAGGGTCAGGGTCACTTCAAAATATGTATACAATCCAACTTTGAAGAGCTCCTGTGACCTTGAAGCAAGGTCAACCAAACTGGTATCAAAAGATAGGGCTTACTTTGCCCTATATACCATATATAGGTCAGGTATCCAATCTCAAAAACTTCAGAGAAAATTGAGAAAATGTGAAAAATGACTTTTTTAGACAACATTTATGGCCCCTGCGACCTTGACCTTGAAGCAAGGACAAGTCACTATGTATGTTTTTTGAGGCCTTGTCATCATACACCATCATGCCACATTTGGTATTGATAGACTTAATAGTCTCCTAGAAAATTCCAACGTTAAAGTTTTCGGACGCCCGGACGCCCGGATGGACGAAACGGGTGAGTACATAGAGTGATAGACTCACTTTTGCTTCGCATGCGAGTCTTTTGTTGGTCTAATAGTAATAAACACATACTGTTGCTGCCTCAGCAAGCCACAAGAACTTTGTGTATCAAATCAGGGCAGCAACTAGCAACCAATGACAAGAAAATGTGAGAAAATATGCAATAAAGCAACCAAAGCAAACTGACAATGCCATAGGAGACTTCTGGTGTGTCGTACACACACATACACACACAGAGAAACCAATTCTGCATGCATGCATAACATGTTTTTTAAAAAGCACACACACACACACACAAATACACACAAACACACACACACAGCACATCCATATACTCTTGCAATCATACAGGCCTGCATGCATGTGCACACACAAACTCCTAAATTTCATATCATTTGATAACAAAAACACAACATTTCAAATATGTGACCCTCCACCACGGAATGAGACGCTTTGTCCCTGGAACCATTCGGCGCTAGCACTGGAAATAGGTACAAGGGGTGTGGGTTGTCGATTTTGAGTTTTTGGTTGTTTCTGGTTCAGTAATCCTTTATCTACAATGTCAGCGAGTTTCATTTACCAAATCTGTCTCTAAATATGTTTAAATACTTAATTTGTGCAAGAGGGGTTTCAAAATAAATACTTCATTAAATATTCATATTTTAAAATGCTTATATCCTCAAAAACTACTCAACCAATTTCAATAATTTTTTCACCATTTCACAGTTTTTGATTCTTTTTGTAAGAACTGATATCACTCTATGCATCCAAAACCTTCAATCTGATTGGTTCGCTTAACTATGGACCATATGGGAGAGGGAAGGAACCAGCCAATCGGAGCGCACCTTAGAGTGAGCCTCGAGGGGTTTGCAGTTCTGCCTTCAACGTGCGACGCTTCCCTGCCTATCGTGATTTCGACTCACTACTGCTGATTTTTCGACGGAAAACAAGCAAACATGAAGGCATGTTCCCGTAAACTTGTAAATTTATAGTGTATTACTGATTTCTTGTGTCACATTGATGTAAATCAACAGATCGAGATCACTTTCAGCGGCCACGGAGCCGATCTCAACATGCAAGTTGAATAATTGCCGAAGATGAATGTGCAGACTTGAGAGAGTATTCAGCTCTCTGCTGTACATCTCGCATTACTTGTTTGAGAAATCTTTGTATTAAATGAACAGTAATGATGAAATGACTTCAAATAGTTGGACTGACTCTGAAACTACATATTGTATGTGATTGTTTTCAGGTCGAGGCCGCATCAACATTGCTTGTAAATAGTTTTGTATGTTTCTTTGAATAAAATACTTTGGAATCTAATAGCATCATCAGTTCCCATTGTGGCGTATAAATAGTTTAACAATCACTGTGCACCCCCCACCCCACCTCCACCCCCATACTTTACTACACAAACATTTTAGTGTAATCTCATATCACATAGCATTTTGTTTTGTGTTTCTTGGACCTGTGCACATTAGCACTAATTTAAAATTATTATGAATATGTTTTTGATCAGTAACTGAGTAACTGAGTAAGCCATTGTGACAATTTAGCAGTGAACGTACATTTTCGTGTATTTTCTGAAACAATGTTGACAATAAACTACTTTATGGTTCAAACTGAAAATTTGTGTGTTAGTTTTTTATGTTATGTTGTATGACTGTGCCAAATTTCAAAGAAATGCATGCATGGTTGCTAAGGAAACTGTTGTGCTGAAGTTTCAAAACTTTTATTTATATTTTCTCAGAAACACATTTCCGAGGGTAAGTATATTCAAATACCTGTAACTCAAAGACTAAATGTCTGATTTTCAAACGGTTTTCACCATTGTGATTGCCATTTAAAATACTTTCAGACAGAGTAAAAAACTGAAAATGGCCCAGGGGGACAAAGCGACTCATTCCGTGGTGGAGGGTCACATATATTAGCTTTCAGATATTAATTACAGTGAAAGAACATTTGAACATAATCCTATATTGGTGAATTAATCCAATTAACAAAAACTGAGAGACGGATTAGTTAACTGAAAACAATAACGTGGCATGCACTTGACAATTGTTGCTGCAAAAATAGTGAAGGAGGCAACAGGAAAATAGGAAAATGAATTTGAGTTAGAGTACATCTAACATTTGCTTATCACATAATTCACAACTATTTGAACGTTTAACAAAGTATTTCCTGCTGTCATTGCACACTCATGAAATACAAGTTATGATTAAAATCATGCCCTGTTATCAGATGTGTGAGTGACCTTTCAACAAATGTATAGCAAAGGCATACCTCCTAAAGCTCTTCTTCCTTGGGATCTTCTGCTATTGCCTGATTCAATTTGAGTTGAGAGAAAAGTTTTTGTACTGGTGCAGGTGGAAGGATTGGAGTTTTGTCACGATGACCACATGAATTAACACAACTTTCTCTTATTCAGTTCACTTTTCTGCAAACCATGTAATGTGCAGTTTCTTTTTTTTCTCTTTTCTCCCAGAACATCAGTAAAGGAAGGGAGGGAAGCCCGGGGGGGGGGGGGGGGGGGGGGGGGGGGGGGGGGGGGAGAGGGAGGGGGGGAGGGGGAGAGAGAGGGCGGAGTTAGAGAGAGGGAGGGGGGGGGAGAGGGAGGGAGGGAGGGAGGGAGGGGGAGGGAGAGGAGGAGAGAGAGAGAGAGAGAGAGAGGAGAGAGAGAGAGAGAGAGAGAGAGAGAGAGAAGAGAGAGAGAGAGAGAGAGAGAGAGAGAGAGAGAGAGAGGGAGGGAGAGAGAGAGAGAGAGAGGGAGAGGAGGAGGAGGGAGGGAGGAGGGAGGAGGGAGGGAGGGACGGAGGAGGGAGGGAGGGAGGAGGGAGGGAGGGAGGGAGGGAGGGAGGGAGGGGGGGAGGGAGGGAGGGAGGGGGGGAGAGAGAGAGAGAGGGAGAGAGAGAGGAGAGAGAGAGAGAGAGAGAGAGAGAGAGAGAGAGAGAGAGAGAGAGAGAGAGAGAGAGAGAGAGAGAGAGAGAGAGAGACAGTCATCATATTATCCTAAATGTCTTCATGTGAATACCTATAAATGCAAATCTTAATTCATGCCAATCTAACTTAATGCACTTTCAACAAATAAAATGTTATTTGCGTTCAACATGTCCAAAGCTGTTAGTAACTGTCCATGTCAATGAGGATCAAACTTGTTAAATTCCTGGACTATGAAACCACAGAGAAATGCCAGATCTACAATAGATTCTGACAACCTAGCAGTCAAAATGTGGAGTTTGCCATGTCAAGCACATCAAGGCAATGAGACAAATCCAATTTTAAAATATTTCCTCCAAAATGTTAAACTCATTATTCAAACAAATCCCAATAAGAGAAGTAAATGAAATTTCTCTGAATCGGTGCCAAATGGAATAATGCTAAATATCCTCATATCAGCTGCCACGTCCAACAATTATCACTTAAATAATGTTAAACATTGAAAAAATTTATTTGCACAACAACAACAAAAGACAGCTTAAGCTATTACATTACACATGTCCATTTCTTTACAAAAGAAGCCAAAGACACACCTGGTGGTCGTTTCCTGCCTGGTTCTCTGTCAAGATTGGCTGACCTCTTCCGATCCCTGTCCTCAGCCCCAGGTAAAGGGGAAGGCCCTCGAGAATCATGGAGGGATCGGACCCACTTTTCTGGATCCCATACACCATCTCCACTGAAGAAAGAATGACCGATCATGACCAACAGCAGTCAATTGTGAATCATCCTTCATCAATTAAGCCATGAGGAAAGTTCAACATCTGTGAGCAGAAAAAATATATAATATTTTGTTTTTGTTATTTTTTTATGTTGTGTGTGTGTGTGTTTTGTTTTTTTATATAATGGTGGAGGTGGTGATTACTCATTGTTAGCTTTACATCTCCTTGGCAAAGCCAGTCAAATGTAAAACCCGACACACACAAAGTTAATCCCAGCAGAAGGATATCACTATTTTCACTCGTACGTTTAGAAAACACTATTTAGCAACTTGCCCACAGAGAAAGCAAATATTTTAAGACTTCATTGAGATTAACTAGGCCAATGGTATATAACCTCAAAATGAGCTCGACATAATCCATCGTTCATACTGACTTGTCAAACTCTTTAGACAGGCATGCTGGTCTTGTCTTTGAAACCAGATGCTCAGCTATTTTCAGCAGTTCCTCCTGAAAGAAAGGACATAAGTTGATGTGCATTATGAGTGCAACCAAAGAGCAGTGACCTTTCAAAAACATGTCCCATGGCACCCATGATGTATTTAGTATTATAATTGAAGTTTCCACTAAGCTCCATCCCAAAAGCTATGTGCAACACCAACATGAAATATATGCTTTGTATCTTATTCATCATTCTTTGAAATTCCATTTACAGGTCTCTCAATGACAAAATACACATTTTAACTCCTCTACTAATGTATTAACATACAATGCCCCATACTGCCTTACACCACCCCTTGCTGCCCTTCCCATAATGACCCAGTTGTCAGCTATGCCCCAGCTGTTCCCCCCTCAAGATTATCCCTCCTCGGATTCACTGCTCCATACACTGATACAGTCATCAAGCAACTACCTTGGGGCTAAGCTTCTGTTGTTCCCCACCTGGACCTGTATGCACGTCAGAAGCGGTTAGCATAAACGCGTTTAGAGCTTTAACGCGGTTAGCTACACGGGCCCTACAGCCTGGGCCTGCAAACGTCGGTCCGTTTAGTGGACTAATCGCGTTATCATTATGCACGTCAATCTGGTTAGCCTATCCTATACGGATTTTCGCGTATAAAGTTATTGCACCTCCGAGGTCCGATAGAGGGCCTAAATGCGTTTTTCCGAGCACGACAGCGGCGTCTTCTGCGAAGAAACAGGATTTTCCGGAACCTGGTGGGGATGGAGGGTGGGGATAGTGGGTGGGGATGGGAGGTGGGGATGGCGGGTGGGGATGGGGGGGTGGGATGGGGGGTGGGGATGGAGGGTGGGGATGGAGGAGGGGGATGGGGGGTGGGGAGGAGGAGGAGGGGAGGAGGGGAGGAGGAGGACGGGAGAGGGGGAGGAGGAGGAGGAGGAGAGGGGAAGAGGGGGAGGAGGGGGGGAGGAGGAGGGGGGGGGAGGAGGGGGAGGAGGAGGGGAGGGGGAGAGGGGGAGGGGAGGAGGGGAAGAGGGGGAGGAGGAGGGGGGGAGGAGGAGGGGGAGGAGGAGGGGGAGGAGGAGGGGAGGGGGGGGGGGAGGAGGAGGGGAGGGGGAGGAGGGGAGGGGGAGGAGGAGAGGAGGAGGGGGAGGAGGAGGGGAGGAGGACGGGGGGGAGGAGGGGGAGGGGGAG
Source organism: Theodoxus fluviatilis (assembly GCA_034096865.1). NCBI lineage: Eukaryota > Metazoa > Mollusca > Gastropoda > Cycloneritida > Neritidae > Theodoxus > Theodoxus fluviatilis. Next base: position 156,216 of record JAWQFJ010002861.1, read on the forward strand.
GAAGAGGGGAGGAGGGGGAGGAGGAGGGGGGGGAGGAGGGGAGGGGGCAGGGGAGGAGGGGAGGGGGACGGGACGGGGAGGGGGAAGGGGAGGAGGAGGACGGGGGGAGGAGGGGGACGGGGAGGAGGAGGGGAGGAGGGGGAGGAGGAGGGGGAGGAGGAGGGGAGGAGGAGGGGGAGGAGGGGAGGAGGAGGGGGAGGAGGGGAGGAGGAGGGGAGGGGGAGGAGGAGGGGGAGGAGGAGGGGGAGGAGGAGGGGGAGGGGGAGGAGGAGGAGGGAGGAGGAGGAGGAGGAGGAGGGGGAGGAGGAGGAGGGGGAGGAGGAGGAGGAGGAGGAGGAATGTTGAATGCATGAATAGGTCGTGCATTGCAAAATTGGAAATGCGGGTCAATGCACCTTCACGCGAAAGCACCTGTCAGTGGATTTCGTTGCGATATAACAACAATGTATTCCGCGCGTCAGCTATAAATAGACGTGCGCGAACTTGGAAGATCGGCGTGTAGATGACCTGCATTTCCATTTGTAAAAGATAAGCGCTTTAACGACCTATTGATGCAATCAACATACAGCTTTGATAAATTAATGCTGTTCATGGCTTACATTTTCTTTGGATGGGTTTCTAGTGTCCCAATATACAACTTTTTCCGTGCGAACCGTAGACAGCGTGTGTGTGTTTAGCTATACGTCTCCGTTTAGCGCGATGTGCATACCAAATCCAGTTAGGGCGTATACGCGGTTAGGGCCTGTATAGCTAAACACACACACGCTGTCTACGGTTCGCACAGAAAAAGCTGTATATTGGGAAACTAGAAACCCCATCCAAAGAAAATGTAAGCCATGAACAGCATCAATTTATCAAAGCTGTATGTTGAATGCATCAGTAGGTCGGGAAAGCTGGTACATGTTACAATTCGCAATGCAGGTCAACTCGGCGAAGAATCCGTGGCGACGGCTCCACTGCTTACATTGCGTGTTCGCACAGAAATCGCTGTATTTGGGGGATACTAAAACCCCATCCAAAAACATTTAAGCCATGAACAGCATTAATTTATCAAAGCTGTATGTTGAATGCATCAATAGCTTGTGAAAGCTCCCACGATATAAAATTGCAAATGCAGGTCGACGCGATATAGAAAACTACACAAGAAGCGTCTGTTGCCATGGCTTGGCACGAGAACGAGGCGCGGAGCAAAGGGACGTAACTCTAAATTCTGACCCCGCTTTCGCGTAATGAAAATCGATTGAGTTCGCGGTGTCAGTTCCAGAATGTCTGGCCGACGAAATCTGAACTTACAAAATACTTCTTGGTCAACGTAGGTGTCGAAGGGATTAGTTCAGTCCCGGAAAATCCTGTTTCTTCGCAGAAGACGCCGCAGTCGTGCTCGGAAAAACAAAACGGCCGCCATATATTTACACGCGTTTAGGCCCTCGGAGGTGCGATGACTTTACACGCGAAAATCCGTGTAGGATAGGCTAACCAGATTGACGTGCATACCGATTGTTCCCGCCTATCCGCCCGTATAGGGGATAAACGCGATTAGTCCACTAAACGGACCGACGTGCATACGGGCCCTGGCCACTAACTCTGCACAATGAGTTTAAGTAGGTAAACAGGAGGTAGCTCACATCTTTGCTGGGCAGTGAGGGGCAGTGCGAGAATGGCAGGAAGGGTGGAGATTTTGTACATATGATCCAACGTATAGCAAAGCAATCAATATCTTTGAATAGCTGTCACTCTCTGCTACAAATGGGGTGGAGTGATGCAAGCATAGTTCAAGATGGATGGATGGATGGATGGACGGATGTTTTGTGGCCTATCAGCCTTTGTAGGCTATGTAAGGCCATTAAGAAAGAAAATCACTAGACCAGTTTAGAGTGAACACAAATCAAGTCATGATATCCCTAATTATTTGCTTCCTACATACATATCAGGTAGGGAGAGTCAGTGGGTCTATTCTGACCCCAACCCATAGGGCGGTCAAAATGGAGGGAAAAGGCAGTATGGAGGAAAAACCAGTCAGCATTCATCAGCTGGCATGAAGCCTACAATGGAATGTTCCCACAGAATGAAGCAGTCAAAATGACAACAAGAAGGGCAAAGCCCATACGACTCACATGCTTGACCTTGACCTTTATATGACCTTGACCTTCAGGTGACCTTCAAGGTCAAGGTCAAACAACTAAACCTACCAATGACATCATACACAAAGAAATGCTCTACACATTTTTCCTACCAAAATACATGTGACCTTGACCCAAGGTCAAGGTCATCCAAGGTCATGCAACACAAAGCTGTCAATTCAAGACATAGGAAGCACAATGGTGCTTATTGGCACTTTCTACCATGAGATATAGTCACTTTTAGTGGTTCACTACCACATTTTGGTCACATTTCATAAGGGTCAAAGTGACCTTGACCTTGATGATATGTGACCAAATGTGTCTCATGATGAAAGTATAACATGTGCCCCACATAATTATTAAGTTTGAAACGGTTATCTGCCATAGTTCAGGGTCAAGGTCACTTCAAAATATGTATACGATCCAACTTTGAAGAGCTCCTGTGACCTTGACCTTGAAGCAAGGTCAACCAAACTGGTATCAATAGATAGGGCTTGCTTTGACCTATATACCACTTGTAGCTGAGGTCGCCATTCTCAATAACGTGGGAGAAAATTGGGAAAATGTGAAAAATGACTGTTTTTGAGACCACATTTGTGGCTCCTGTGACCTTGACCTTTAAAAAATTGAAGCAAGGTCAAGTCACTATGTATATTTTTTGAGGCCTTGTCATCATACACCATCATGCCACATTTGGTGTTGATAGACTTAATAGTCTCCGAGAAAAATCCAACGTTTAAGTTTTTTACGGACGGACGCCCGGACGCCCGCCCGGACGGACGGACGACACGGCTCAGTACATAGACTCACTTTTGCTTTGCATGTGAGTCAAAAACTTGCAGTTAACACATTACAAACATTCCACAACCATTAAAAGTTGCAGTTATGTGATTAAACAACAGTGTAAAAATCCACGAAAATACCAACATACAATTAACATACCTCATTCTCACTGTCTCAGAGTATCAAACATTCGAGGGATGCCCATCTGTTGGAATGATTCATTGCCAATAAACCTCATTGGCACGGCATTCACTGTACAGAAAGCTGCAGTCTACCACTACTGTGCATTATTCAAATAGTACATTAAGGTAAAACCCATCGTAGGAAAATGGCCGAGTTTTTGCAGGGACACCACAGATTTCCTCAACAAGTTGACAGGACACGTAAAGGTCCCTCAGAACACACTACTGGCTACGATGGATGTTGCAGCCCTCTACACCAGCATCCCCCACGAGGAGGGCATAGCAGCCACCGCGTCGGCTCTACACGAAAACAACTGTTCCTCTCCCGACACCACCCTTGCACTCATTCGGTTCATCCTCGAACACAATGCCTTCTCCTTTGGGGACAGAATGTACCTGCAGAAGCACGGCACAGCCATAGGCACCAGATTCGCTCCGCAATATGCGAATCTCTTCATGCACAAGTTCAAGGAGAATTTCTTTTCCAGCCGCCCCCTGCGCCCCAGCTTCTACGTCAGATACATTGATGACATATTCCTCATCTGGAACCACGGAGAACAGGCCCTCCAGGAACTCCACCAGGAAATCAAATTCTCCCCCACCATTCGGCTGACTATGACCATCTCCAAGGAGTCGGTCACCTTTTTGGACCGTAACCGTAACTGATGGACAGCTCACAACCTCCTTGTACCGCAAGCCCACCGACAGCATGCGGATGCTCCACCACTCCAGTTCCCACCCGAGGCATGTCAAACAGTCCATCCCCTATGGACAGGCGCTTCGAATCCACCGTATCTGCTCCAACGCGGAGGATCGTGACAGGCACCTCCTGGAGCTGAAGGCGGCCCTCCTCCGTAGCGGACACCACAGTGAGAGCATCGACCGGCAGTTCCACAGGGCAATACCAAGAGACGGGAGGAGCTTCTTATTCGTCGAGACGGGCACTCGGGAGCCAATAGAGTCCCCCTAGTCGCGGAATTCTTCCCTGGGGCGGAGAAGCTGCGCAAGGTACTTAGAAATCTCCAACATTTCCTCAGTGAGGACGAGCACCTCTCCTGTGCACTTCCGGCTCCTCCTGTCCTCGCCTTCTGCCAACCACCTAACCTGAAGAATCTACTGGTCCGCAGCAAATGCCCCAACCACCACCCCACGGAAGACGGCAGCGTGCAACCCTGTAAGGCCGCGCGGTGTTCCACGTGCGCGATCATCTGCACGGAGACGACCATTACCAGAGGCCAGACCGTACACCGCATCAGAGGCAAACATACCTGCCATTCCAGAGATCTAGTATATCTCATCAGATGCCGCAGCGGATGCCTTGACGCTTGGTACATCGGGGAGACTGGTCAACGACTCCGCCAACGTATGAACGAACACCGCGCCACCATTAGAAACCTGTCGCGCCTCCCAGTCAGCGAACACTTCAACTTACCCGACCACTTGCCCTTGGAAATGCTCGTGAGCATGCTTAGGGGTGAGTTGCACGACCTCCACCAACGTCGAGTGATGGAGCAGAAACTCATCGTCAGATTTGGCATGCATTGCACCGGACTCAGAGACACGGGCTTCATGACTCACTACCAATGAGCCCACCCTGAGGCACGGATTCCCCGTGCTCTCACCTGTTGGGACCATCCTACTGTTGTTAGCACCACTCCACTCCTGCTTTTCCCGGACGACTTGCGTTGCACAAGCCTCCGCCAGACCTGATAGTCCTCTATTTGAACCCTACCCCTGCCAGTCCCTTACCACTTGGCCTGAAGAAGGAGTATCCCTCCGAAAGCTCGCCTACGCCTATTCTGGAAACGGCCCTCTTCAGGGCCCTCATTTCTCGAGAGAGAATACAATTGGTCAGACTCTGGTCACTTTT